>PVIC010006405.1:0-54372 GCA_004025085.1 Thryonomys swinderianus
GGGATCGAACCCAGGTCCTTGCGCTTGCAAGGCAGACGCCGGAGCCACTGAGCTAACCCTCCGGCCCAGAAAGACAACTTTTAACAATTATGAGGTTTTACCTTATGCCAGCAACAATGACAATCATTTAAACAATCATATACACAAAAAATTAGTGAGGTTGCAGTGAAAAAGGAATCCTCCTACCTTGTTGGTGGGAATGTAAATTAGTACCACATTATAGAAATTAGTATAGAGATAGCTCAAAAACCAAAAATATAAATACCATTTGACTAGCTAATCTCTTTCAAGGTATCTTTCAAAAAGAGTTAAAGACATCATATTATGGCAGTATGTGCATGCTAATGTCCATCAAGAGATGAACAGATAAAGAAAATGTGGCATCTCATACATGATGGAATAGTAGTTGACTTTTAAAGAAGGATAAATTTGGGTCACTTGTATGGAAAGGGCCACAATTTAAAAACATTAAGATTAAATAAATCAGCACAAAACAACTTAAATACTATATAGTTTCTCTCATATGCAAAATACAAAGTATGAATAAAGAAAAAATAAAAACAAATTTTAAAAAAGAAACAGACCTTTTGCAAATGGAAAAGGGAACAAATTGTGAGCAGTGAGAAATTAGAGGGCATGGAAAGAACTGAGATATGTTGTACACATTTACTAACAACTAATCATCATATGTCACAAACATGAACTTAAATGAAATGAACACGCAGGAAGTGGCCACTCTGCTCTCTCTCTCACACTGATCCACTCCTAACCTGTAAATTGCAGATTGCAGTTAATGGGCCTGAACTTGCTCTGCAGAACATGTTTCTTTTATTTTCAGACTTTTAACAAATGTAAAACCTAGCTTTAAAAAAATGCTGAAAGTGCATAGAGACTGAGGGGAGAAAAGAAAGACTAAAAACAATTAAGATGTATTAGGTACATCCACCTATTCTCCAATATAAATGTAAACATTACATCCTGCAAACATGTATTAATAAACAAAAATAAATTTTTAAAAAGAAAATTGTGGGCTGGGTTATATCTCAATGGTAAGATGTTCAAGGCTTTGGTTTTAATCCCCAGCACTATAAAATCTACAAAATAAAATGTAAGTCACCCAAACATGAAAAAAAAAGTTTCAACTACAACAAGAATTAATTCTTACATATCATAATAGCAAAAAGTCAAAAAACTCATGAAGCTTCAGTGTGAAGAGGGTGTAAAGAAATCATCATCACTATGACACTATTTTTTTGTTTGTTTGGAGGCACCAGGGATTGAACTCATAACCTTGTACTTGCAAGGCAGACAATGACACCACGGAGCTAAATCCCCAGGCCTGTGATACATTTCTGATGGCAGTAAAATTTCCTCAAATTGTGGAGATCAGTGTGAAGATTCTTCAGAAAACTAGGCTTAGAGGTCCCATTTGACCCTGCTATTCCCCTGCTAAGAATATACTCGAAGGAATTAAAAGAATTATATTATAAAGATATACGTACACCCATGTTCATAGCAGCTCAGTTGGTGACAGCACAATTTTGGAAATAAACATATGCCCATCAACTGGAGACTGGATAAAGATGTGGGGTTTTTTTTTTTATAAAATGGAGTGTTACTCTGCTATAAAGAATGATGAGTTTGAGTCATTTATGTCCAAATGGTCACACCTTGAGGACATACTAAAAAGTGAAATAAATAGATCACAGATACGAAAATACCATATCTTTTCTCTGGTATGAGAACCTGTAGATGTAAATGAGTTCTAGAATGTATGATAGAGTTTATGAAATAGGAAATATTCAAAGGGAATGTGCTAGGGGAAAGTAATGAGGGAAAGAATAAATATGATTTGAAAAAAAAAGAAAGCACATGTATGTGGGGTTATGGGGTGGGTTGGGATATGAGTAAAAATAAGAATTAACTCAAGTCATATACTGGTACAAATTCTCCAGTGTTGAGGGTGACTGTGAGCTGCATATAAAATGTACCAATAAAGAATTCAATTTTTAAAAATTCCTCAAACTCTATGCAGGCCAATTTAATACTTATCAAAATTACAATTATAGGGTTGGGGATTTAGCTCAGTGGTTCCAGCATCTGCCTGGCAAGCACAAGGTCCTAAATTCGATCCCCAGTACCACATACCACAATGCTAGGCATAGTGGCTCATGCCTATAACCCCAGCACTGGGAGGCAGAGGCAGAAGGATTGCCAAGAATTCAAGGCCAGCCTGAGCTACATAGTGATTTCAGGGCCAACCTGAACTAGAAAGCAAGACCCTGTCTACAAAAAATTACAAATATATATACCTTTGACTCATCAATTCTACTTCTAAAAGTATACCCCATAGCTGTATTTGGACATATGCAAACTTGTGCCAATGTAGGGTTACTAACTGCATCACTGTTTGTAAAAGATTAGAAGCAAAGTCAGGCTTGGTGGCTCAAGCCAGTAATCCCAGCACTCGGGAGGCAGAGGCAGGAGTATTACTGAGTTTGAGGCTTGCCTGAGCTACATAGTGAGCTCAGGGCCAGCCTGAACTACAAAGCAAGACCCTGCCTCAAAAAAAAAAAAAAAAAAAAAAAGATTAGAAGCAACCTAATTTTCAACCCCATATGGTTATAGTACATCTGTAAGGTGGAAAATATGTAGCCATTAAATACATTGGTATAGCAAGATAATGTAATAGACTTTCCAGTGCTCATCTACCCATAGGTACATCAGTTAGAACGCCTGCCAATATATGAAAATAACTTCACAAGACCTAAGGAAGTCAGGTGAGATTAGAGCAACTGAGAATAACGCAGAAATTAGAAAAGACATATTAAAGAGCATAGAATAGGACCGGGAATTTAGCTCAGTAGCACTGTGCCTGTTTGAAAGCTTGAAGTCACGAGTTTGATCCACAATACCAAAAGAACAGATGCATTCACCATAAAGAGGGTAGAATAAAGAGAATCTCATTGCCCCCTTCATCCTTTCCCCAACCCTAGGCAGTACTGGACAGTGAGAAATAGTCTCAACATGGGGAAATGTAAGAAAAGTAAGTACTGAACATTGCCTCAGACCTCAACACTGGGCCTGTGCCAGTAAAATCCAGAGCTGAGAAGGTCCCCATAACCTCAGGTTCCAGGACAATGACCATGACTCACCCTCCAGACCCTCTCTGGGGCTAGGTTACCTCCCAGATGCAGCCCTGCCCACCTATTAACCAGCCTGCACCAAACCAGCCTGTATAAAGACTCCAGATACAAGACCAGAGATCACACGAAACAACCTTTCCATAATCTCTGAACAAGGTTCTTGGTGAAGAAGTTTCCCAGTCAAAACTAATTTGCAAAGACTAAGTTCCTACTTCTTCAAACATGTAGACATCAATGGATGCTTTAAAACTCAAGAACAATGAAAGAAATGTGATAACACCAAAAGTCACAAAATAATGCATGCATGAGTAACAAATCCTAAAGAAATGGAGATTTATGAACCACCTGGCAGGAATTGCCATTGTTTCAAGGAAAATGAGTGAACTTCAAGAAAATACAGAGCAACAGTCAATGAAATCAAGAAAACAATTAGTGACAAAAATGAGAAATTTAAGAGGTTAAAATTATTTATAAATCACATTCCAGAACTGAAATCTACAATGAATTATTGAATGAAAAATGCAGAACCTGGGAGTTAGCTCAGTGGTGCCATGCCTTCCTCACTAGGGCAAGCTCCTGAGTTCAATCCCCAATACCAAAAAAAAAAAAAAAAATGCAGTAGAGAATGTCGACAGCAGAATAGACTGGGACACACAAAAAAGTCTGAGAAGTCAGAGACAAGTTATTTGAAAATACAAAGCTAAAAAAGAAAAATAAGTCAAAAAGAATTTTTAAAAGCTTACATTGTTTATGGCATAGGATCAAAAGATCAAATATCTGAGCTTGGGATGTAGCTCAGTGAGAGAGCATTTGCTTAGCACACATGAGGCCCTGGGTTTGAGCCTTAGTACAAACACACACACACAAACACACAAATATTTGATTTATGGGAGTTAAAGAGGGAAAGGGAAAGATAAAGACCCAGATTACTCATGCAAATAAGTAAAACCAAAACACTTTTTAAATCTGGGGAAAGATATACATACCCAGGTACAGAAAGTCAAAGGTCTCCAATCATATTCTATCCTACCAACACTATACCAAGAGATATTGTAATTAAAATGTCAAAATTCAAAGACAAAAAAAAAGATATTGAGGGCCAGAGAGTTAGCTCAGTGGTTCCGACGCCTGCCTCGCAAGCACAAGGTCCTGAGTTCGATCCCCGGTAACCACATACAATGTTGGGCATGGTGGCTCACGCCTGTCATCCCAGCACTCAGGAGGCAAAGACAGTAGGATTGCTGAGTTCCAGGCTTGCCTGGGCTACATAGTGAGCTCAGGGCCAGCCTGAACTACAAAGCGAGACCCTGTCTCAAAAAAAAAAAAAAATTTAAAAAGCAAAAATTCGTAGAAATAGTGCCGGGCGTGGTGGCTCACACCTGTAATCCCAGCACTCGAAAGGCAGAGACAGGAGGATTTCTGAGTTCAAGGTTTGCCTGGACTACATAGTGAGCTCAGGGCCAGCCTGAACTACAAAACGAGACCGTGTCTCAAAAAAAAAAAATTTTTCATAGAAAATACACAAAAGATTACTTTTAAAAAAGCAAGCTTGCAACTAGAGAAAATCACTTAATTACAAAGGATACAGCAAGAAAAGAACAAAGGATCTACAAATTCAGAGAAGAGTTTAAAAAATGACAGTATTAAGCCCTTATCTATCAATAATTACCTTCAATTCAAATGGATTAAGAAAAAGAGAAATCACCAATAAGAATTTCAGAAAATTCACAGATGCATAAAAATTAAACAATTTTTTAAAAGTACGTGCTCCTGAATAACCAAAGGTGAAATTCAAATATATCTGGAGACATAAATGAACATACCAAAACACAGAACCGAACAAAAGCAGTTCTGAGAAGTTTATAGCAGTAAGTGTCCATCTCAAAAGCGACTATCTCAAATAAACAACCTAATGTTATACCTCAGGAAATTAGAAAAACAAAAACACATTATGCCCAAATTTAGTAAAAGAAAAAATAATAATAAAAAGCATAGACAGCGGAGTATGGTGGTGTACTCTTTGTCGCTCCAGCATTCTGGAAGGCTAAAGCAGGAAGATTACAAGTTTGAGCCCAAATTGGGCAAATCAACAATTTAGGGGGACCCTAACTCAAAAAAAAAAAAATGACGAGATATTGTTCATTGTGAAGACCCTGGGTTTTATCCCTAGTATTTAAATAAATAAGTTTATTTTCAAAATGAATAAAACAAGAAATCTCTGTTTTAATATGGAGTAATACACTAATATAGCATTACAAGAAAAATGCAAATACTGTGCCAGACTGGGGGTGTAGTTCAGGGATAGTGCATTTATCTACCATGCACAGGGGTAGTGCCCATGTCTAACATGCACAAGGCTCTGGATCAGATTCTCAGTAGCAACAAAGAAAAGCAAGCTTATATAGTATGCTACTATTTTATTTCTAAATGAATAAAAAGTATGTATCTCTAGGGGCCGGAGGGTTAGCTTAGTGGTTCCGGCGCCAGCTTTGCAAGCGCAAGGACTTGAGTTCGATCCCGCATACCACAATGCCGGACGTGGTGGCTCACGCCTGTCATCCCAGCACTCGGGTGGCAGAGACGGGAGGATTGCTGAGTTCGCGGCAGCTTGCCTGGGCACCATAGTGAGCTCAGGGCCAGCCTGAACTACAAAGCGAGACCCTGTCTCCAAAAAGCAAAAAAATAAGTATGTATCTCTAGACAGACAGAAAAACAGATAATTTCTTTGCACTATTGGCCTATTAAAGAACAAATAGGTGAGGGATAAAAGTTTGGAGAGAATTTTCTCTAAATTCTTTTAAATTTCTAGAGTGTATAACCATTAGAAAGTATGATCTATTCACTTATTCTTTCCCAAAAACTAAAAATTAACATAGCAATAAGCATTCTATGAGAAAACACAGCCTTTTCATTTTTTTCACCAAATTTGAGATGATTTTCAACAGTATGCTGAGAACATGTCTTGACTTGAGCTTTTGCCTTTGACTGAAACTTGGACAGTGAATAATAGATCTCACATTTCTCTCTTTTGACAAATGAAAAAGAAGTTTGTGTACCCTGTATCTTAATGATTCATCCAGTAAACACAAAATACTTCCAATTTGCAACCTACTTAACAACAACAAAGTTGTTATAGAATAAAACATTTGTACACAACTTTAAAGGGTGTTTTGAGTTTTATATGTGCTGAAAAAATTCCTCCAACATTCACATTTAGCCACTGTTCTCATCCTGTAAAATAATAACTACACTGATTCCTCTCTGGACAAAAAACAATGGACAAGGTTTTTTAAAAAAAAAAAATATTTAGCCGGGTGTGATGGCTCACACCTGTCATCCCAGCACTCGGGAGGCAAAGGCAGGAAGATTGCTGTGAGTTCGAGCTTACCTGGGCTACCTAGTGAGCTCAGGGCCAGCCTGAACTACAAAGCGAGACCCTGTCTAAAATAAAATTAAATTAAATTAAAATTTAAAAATAAAATAAAAACATATTTAATCTGAAAAATTAAACTTGCTCATTGCACAGCATGAATACATTGCCAAGATACTTTCAGCTGCTCCAGAGTTGAATGAGTCTGATTTTCATTGGTCCACTCAATCTGGCTGTAGCCAATAGTGACGTTTTATAAAGAAGGAAGAATACACGTTTAAAAAAAAAAAAAACTTCCCTAGGACTGTTAGGAAATCAAAAAGAGGTTAGAACAAACTAGTTTTATAAATTTCTAGATGGGACTCTTGATGAAACTTACAAAAGAAAATTACTTAGCTTTTCCTTTAAAATTGCTTCTCAGTCTGTCACATCTAACACTTGGGAGTTAAAAGGATATCTCTTATTTCTTTATTACTGTAATCCAAGGATTCTTTTTATTTTATTTATTAAGTTGAAAGTTTTAAAATGTGAAAGGCACCAAAAGGTACATAATTAATAGTTTACCTCTGGCCTCTGCCCACCCAGTAAGGGTGGGTCCTTCCAGAGATAATCTATATGCACAGAAGAAAAGATTATTCTCCTCAACCCTCCCTTTTTTACACAAATGTATGGTATGTGGACCCAAAACTCTAAATTGAAATAAAAATCAAAAAATCTTTGCATAATCCTAACTCCTTCTATGAACACATTACCTTTTCCATCTCTTTTTAAAAATAAATTTTCTTTTTAATACCTCCAATATCACTGAAAGAGTTATTTGGCGGGGTGGGGGTGGGGGGACAGAGGATCTAGGGAACTAAACTGCACACAATAACCAGAAAATCACCTCACTGAACTGATCCAGGATTCTGATGCCTGAAAAACCTGGTCTTCTAAGTTCCCACCAGACATAATTTTGCAAAAGACTTATTAGCACTCGAGAGAGATCTGTTCTGAGGTCCAGAGGTCTCTTCAACTAAATTAAAGAGGGAAGGAAGAGGGAATTGGGAAGCTGAATTCAAATATTTAATTCTTGTGAACTAGAAACAAGGAAATGCAGAGAGATGAAAGAGAAATCATGATTACCTTCCACTGGTTAATCAGTAACTCACATTCACTAACACTAAAGTAGGTCCTTCCACTTTCCAGTGGCACAGAATAGCTAGACAAGTTCCTGAGTTTCTTGCTAAATTCAGATGAGCCAGCCACAGGGAAAAGAGGCTAAAGCAGAGCCACAGAAAACAATTCAAGAACAGCAAAGTCAAGGAACACCCCCCCAGATGTCTGTACATCTCTGAATTAGAAATTTAAACCGGGCGAAGTGGCTCACACTTGTAATCCCAGCGCTCAGGAGACAGTGGTAGGAGGACTGCCACAAATACAAGGATAGCCTGAGCTACATAGTGAGCTCAGTGCCAGCCTGAACTACAAAGTGAGATCCTGTCTCAAAAAACTAAAAATAAAAAAGAAGAAAAAGAAGTTTGTTTGTTTGTTTGTTTGTTTGTTTTGTACCAGGGATCAAACTAAGGACCTTGTACTTGTGAGGCAGGCACAGTGGCACTGAGCTCAAGTGGGCCTCCTAGAAGCTTAGTACTAGTACAGAGTCCAACATTCAGTTGGGACCCTCAGCCTTTTCTTCACCTTTAGAGTTGGAGTCTAGGAAAGAAAAAGGCCCAGGAGAGAGATTTTGTTTTTTTTTTTTTTCAGATGTAGTGTGGTATTAATACTATACCAGAACAGGCCTCAGCAGATTTAAGTTCAAGTCTTCATCCAGCCACCAACTGACTGCATGAGCATGGATGTTCCTGAGTCTCAGTTTTTCCATGGGTAGGTACCTTAGCTCAAAAGTACTGCAAACCTTGAAATAGCTCAGTACAGTCCAACTGCAATCTCCCAGTACAAAAGGAGTGCATTCTTAGGAGTGCCACAATTCCAACTCCTGGCAAAATGTTAGACATTTTCAGTAACTGTTGAAGGTAAATCTGATACTCAACTTGAAGCCATTATAGGAAAACATTCTAGTTCATTCCAGCTGTAAGTTTCTCAATATTACTTCAAGGAAAATAAGCAGGTGAAGTTTACATTGGATAAAACCAATATCTAAGCTTGAGATGCCAGAAAACATACAGGAAAGTTTTTCTCAGACCCGCAGCAAGTTGACAACAATCCAGAAGTGATAAGTGGGTCACTTTGATGTGGAAAGACCTCTAAAGAACAGAACCTAAATACCACTAAACTCCAAACAAATAGCCAACACAGTTTATAAACAAAGTCTTGAATGTGTTTCTGAAAACAGACCTGAGTTTATAACCTCCTAATCTCAATATAGGGAAGCAGCTTTTTCATTCCCCAAAAAGTTAATCAGAAACAATTTGACCTGTCTGTACTTTACTAAAGTGGGGAATTTGAAAATCAAAGCAACTCGGTGTTTTTCATAAATTTAATCTTATGTCCCTTTGTGGCAATACAATGTAATAGAATGTATATCTATCTATGGGTCCAAATTCCCAGTCTGATCAGTATTCAGCTATTTTGCAAGACACTAACTTCCCTGAACCACATCAGTAACATGGGATAATAATTCCAACCTTTCTTGTTTATTGTGACTTATAAAGAGACACAGTCAATACCCACTCACATATTTAGGGCATTATATATTTATTTCCTCCTTCTCTTCCAGAATCCTTTCCTTAAGATACCTATGAGAAAGAAACCACCAGGAAAAATTATCCTTCTTTTAAAAGCAATCGTCTCCACTTGGGAGGCTGAGGCAGGATTGTCAGGAGTTCAAGTCCAGCCTGAGCTATATAATGAATTTGAGGCCAGCATGAGCTACATGGCAACATTCTTTCTTGAAAAAACAATAAATAAATAAAATCATCCCAAAATTCCTCAGGTCAAAATGTATGTGTATTGAAAAATGACTCTTTATATATGTGTACATCATATGTGTTCTCACGATGTGCACATTTGTAACCAAATATATTAACACAGGGTGCACTTCACATGTCAGTTCTATTCAGGATTAGATAAAACCATATGAAATTATGAATGCTTCATCATTTTGCATCTACAACTATAGCAATTTCATATGATTATTAATAACAAGTCTAAAGCAAGGATTTGATCTCTGCTCTCTAAGTTTCCTGACAGCAAGATCATTAGAAATTGGTAAATTTGAATTTTAATCCCAGTTGTGCTATTTAATAGCTGTGACCAAGAAAATCATTTAGTAACTTTAGCCCTGGTTTCGTCATTTGTATAACTATATATAGTGGTCATCTTTTATATAAGTTAATGACAATAACGCATGGATACTTAGTTTAGTGATGCAAAATTCAGCATCAGAAGAAACGCTTTAACTGTGCTGTAAAAATTCTCCTAGTTGTTCCTTCTGTATTATCCTGTCCTTTTCCACTTTGAAGCACAAGAGACAGGAACCTTGATGATAATAACATAAAGCTGTGTAAACTTCTTCATGGGTTTCTTAAAACACACTTCCAATTTGGCACACCCTATCACAGCAATACTGGATTTCTCCTTAAACAAAAATGGTCACGGGTGTCAAAGAGATGTGAGTGAGTGTCCACTGAACTGTGTCTAAATGATTTTCCTTGTGACCAAAGCCAGCCTGGGATAAGCCCCTGCTAGTGAGAAGAAGAACATGCTTCCCAGGCAGAGGAGGCATTGTTCAAAGTAATGAGTTCTGCACCACTTGGTCCAGAATTCACAGCCAAGTCTGATTTTCCTAGACAAAGAGTAATAACCAAATGGGGGATGCTCCTCAGCAAGCTCTCAGAGCTAATAATTATTATTAGATTCATCTGGTGATGAAAGAAGAAAACCAGAATCTCCCTGTAAAAATGAAAAGAGGAAGTGTTGTTTGTAAATCCTGGTCAATATTTTGCTAAAGGTTTGTCACGGCTGTAATGGATTTCAATAGGGCCTAAACTCATTAAAAATATCTAGAAATTATCATAGCTCAAAAGTTAAAATCTTTAAATGTTCTATTCCATTCAATCATCTCTAATTTTGTTAAAAATCCCCTGTTTTTCCCTGAGAGAAATAACAGGCATGATCCATTAACCAGACAGACCAACACTATCCTTAGAAGGAAGCTGGCAGAAGGTTCAATATGTTATGAAACGTGGAGCCAGAACAAAGGACTCCTGAACCACCTTACCTCACCGGAGAAACCTGAGATGAAGGTTCCTAAGCTTCTCCCAGGCAGAGTGCTGCACATTTGCTAAGAGTACAACATTTAGAACCAAGTCTATACTACAAAAACGTACATAAGTGCTGATGTTTCCTGACATATACAGCCTTATCTAAGTTGCTTAAAAATTATGCTTTTTAATCAAAGATTAAGCATTTATTTCTGAAGCTAGAAGTCTGCACCCTACCTTGAAGGACCTTTATCACATTCTGTTTTTATTATTCTATCTCCATAAGTATGAAGTACACATTTAAAGAATTAAATGATAAATTTAAATTCTGATTTAAAGAATAAATTAATTGAAATCGATATGGAAATGTATCAAATGGAAACAATAATTTTTAACAAATTTTAATATTAAACTGGTACAACTATAAATCCTGGCTCTGCCCACCAACCTTCCCTCCCTTTGTCTCCTCTGTAATGCCTCTCCCAGACTTCCCCTGGAGCACTCCAGTCTCATTATCCCATGATCTGCTAAAACTGCAGTTTACCTCCTGGAACCAGCAGAAACACATGTCACTGAGAATTAGGGAATCGGAGCCTGTTGCCAGCCACCAAACAGGGTCACAAAGAACCTGAACCCAACAAAGAAGTTTTTCCATCTTTTAATAGGAAAAGGAAAAACTTAATAAACTTTAATATTTGAGCATGATAATTGCATATCTAGGCATATTTATGACAAAAAGAATGAGAGCAAGAACTTATAACAGCATGTTATTTACTAATTATTTGAAAAGCTATAGGTTGATTTCATTTGCTGTTAGTAGGAGTGTATTATCTTCAACTTTTTACCACTAACTAACACTTGCTATTCTGGAAAGCAAATTGCTTATAAGTAGGATTTAGACTACACAGGTCAGTTCATACACAGCATTTTATGCCACACTTTGTTCCAGTAAAAGTAATTCCACTTTAAACTTTTATTAGCTGTTATGTTAATTCTAACAAATGTTTATGCAACTGCAGCTAGGTCTTAATCGCTCTGCCAAATATTGATTCAGTCTTTTTAAAACCAAGCAACAAGCTACAGTTGCCACTACATACCGCTTAAGATGTGTACTCTTGCCAAATGCTTGCCTGTGTGTAAACAAATGGGATTTAAAAGGGGGGAGGGCCTGTCAAGACTCACAACTTTAAGAAATTGAAGAAGTTTAAAAAAACTGGTCTAGGACTACCCTTCTAAAAAGAAACATTCGCTATGCATAAAAATGACCCTCGGAATGACCAAAACTTAGAGATTGCTGGAAAAGCAACATCTCTTTTGGGAAAGCCTTTGTTTCTATTCCCGAGAGTTTCTCTTCTGTCGGTTTCTAAACATCAGTGTCCAGAGCGCAGGGGGGCTGCAGGGCGGTATGCGCCCTCTCTCCACCTGAGGAAAAGAGGCACAGGTACGTAGGTCCCTTTAACGTTAAGGTAGCTCCAGGCCAGTCCCTTCGTTGAGTTTATTTTTAGGCATTCCGCACCAGGAAGTGAAAGTTGTATTTCTCTGCACTTTTATAGGATACAAAATGAAGGACCTAAATTACTGTCCCGATAGGCAATGTCTCACCTTTTTTTTTTCTATCTCTAATAAAATAATAGGGGTGAAGAAAGATTTATTTTTTTTCATCAAGTAACCTCTTATTTTAGTGCTGAACTTCTAAAGCGACAAGAATCATAAGTGGATCCCAAGGTACAAACAAAACGAAAACGTCCCGCCGGACAAGGGTAGGGGGCACCGCAGGAGCTCAGCCCGCAGAGGACCGGACCTCAGCGCGCGCGGCTGGCGTTGCAGACCCTTGGCGCCGTCGCCATGGGAACTCGCGCAGGCGCAGAGCGCGCGCCGCGGCTTGGGCTCTCCTGCCCAGCCTCGAGTCGCTCCGGTGCCCCTCGTCTATCCCAGGAAGGGGCAGTGGAGTAAATCCTCCTCGGGTCGAGCACCAAATCTTCTCTGATGGAGTTCTGAGCGGGGTCACTGGTCACCTAAGACTCCCCAAGTGTAATGGATACCACACTCCCCTTACTGGGAAACAGCGCTGGCGGTCGGACTGTCCGGGGACCCCATACGGACGCCAAACATCCTGTAGCGGTGCTGGACCCTCCACTGGGCGGAACCCCACCCGCGACTGCACGGAGCACAAGTTCAGCTCTCGATCAGGCACACAAACCCACGCCAAGGACCCGCGAGCAGGCATATCCCAGCCCCCCGCCCCCGCCGCCGCGGACCCAGGAGATTCCCACGGTGCGTCCAGCGTCCCGGCGGGGACGGCCAAGGGGCTCGGGCCACCTGCCCACTGGCTCGATGAGCTGACTAACAGTCCTCTGTTTCCTGCACACCCACTTTTTCCCGTCCATCCTTTCCCCCAAAGCACCGACCTCAGCCCGGAGTTTTCAGCAGATGCGGAAATCTGGAAGTCCTGGGCACGGGGGCAACCTCCCACGGCAGCGCGATGAGTTCTAGGCCCTGGGACTCCAACTCCAAACCTAGCCGCCGAGAGCCAGCAAAGGCCTCCCCGAGGGGCGCTTCTCCCCACCAGCCAGCAGGACCCCCGAGAGGAGCTGGGAAGAGCCGGGCGCCTCCGCCACAACCTGCTTTCTCATTCAAATCCTCACGCTCACACAGGAGCCCCCTCCCTCCAGGCAGCTCCCGAGGAAATAAGGAACTGGAGCCTGAGGGAGTGGACTGGAGCTGCCGCGAGCTAGCTGGGCCTGGACCCCTCGGCCCACAGCCCCCTACGGGGCTTCCGGGTGCGCGAGGACCAGGGCACTGGAACTGAAGTCTTGTCCACCCCACCCCGGCAGACTTCAAAGATCCCCCAGTCCAAGGACATCCCACTGATGCTCCTTTGGGGCGGCAGTCCGGCGCGCTTCGGTAGTGGAGGGTAAAGGACCAGCAGAAACGCTGGAGGTGAAGGGCGCCGGGAATGGGAAGTTAATGCAGCCCGCATCACCGAGCTAGAACCACATCTATGAGAAAATCCCCAGCCACCCATTTTATCTCCCCTTCCGTTTTTCGAGTTTTTTGTTTTGTTTTGTTTTGTTTTGTTTTGTTGGACTTTTTTGCTTTTGTTTTTGTTTTTCTCTGATATTCTAAGAAAATAGCATGTTAATGCTGTGTAAAATACAGCTAAAATTGAGGGAGTGTAGATAATACAACACTTTTTATTTTTTTCTTCAGTCTCTTTCAAAATGCCACTCTTTGGCGCTTAGAGCCCAATTAATCAGATCGATTTAGTAGTTGGCAGACTGGGGCACCAACCTGCTCGAGGTGAGTAAGGAGCTTACAAGGAGCAAGCGTTCAAGAGTCGTTGGAATCTGCTGCACTGGCTTGATCCGACCAGCTGGGACGGATACGAGCTGGAGCTCTGGCCGCAGCCGCTCAGCCTCCCGCGGCGTGATCCGGCTTTGCGATTCCAGGATTTGCATTTCTCAGCCTGCATTCAACCTGCCCTATTGTTAGTTCAAAGCCTGGCTGGGAGGGACTCGGGACGCTGCTCCCCGCTCACCTTTCAATTTAAAATTCTCCTCCAATAAGAAGAGTTGGGAAAGCGGCTTGGGATGGGCTTGGCAGAGATTTCTGAGCTCAGTGACAGCCCTAAGTCATTTTCTTTTATTTAGTTCGTTAGTTAGTTAGTTTTTTGCATTAATTTGCTCAGGAAGTTAAAAATGAGTGCGTAAGATTGAAGAGCGGGGCCTTACTGCCCGTCTACTCTGACAGACAGTTAGTGCGGGGGGGCGGGGGGGGGGCTGTGACCTCTCAGCACAGGATCTAGGGTTTCACCTTTTCATCCCACTTAGCCGATACCATAGAAACAACCCATTTGTATTATTCAATTCAACAGAGACGAGTACAATGTCACAGCAAAGCACCATGGGCAAGAAGAAACTTTATCCTGAAAGCAATCCCGGACTTTCAGAATCAAGAAAAAAGCCACCAGGATTGCCACTTAAATTTCTTCCTGCCAGGGTACCAGGAAGAAATCAATTTAGGAAAAAAATATATACGGTCCTTTGGCCCCATAGAAATCTTCCCAAGTTTTTTTTTTTTCTTTTTTTAAACATGGCCACTTACAAACCCCCAATTTACAAGAAGTTAAGTAAGGCTGGGTGTAACTATTTAGCATGCTCTGAAGTAGTGGGTTCAATTTCCAGCACAATAAATAAATAAGAAAAGAAATTAAGTAAATAATTCCTTGCTCCAAAATGCTATCTGTGGTGGAGACAAGTGCTTTTTGGAGATTTGTTTTTCTGGTAATCTCCAAGATGACTAGCAAAGCCAAAGGGTGGGGGAGAAAGGTATCAGGATAAACCCTCATCCACCAGTTGTCTGCCCCCCCCAACCTCCTATTCTTGTCTTTCTGGAACTGAAAAGCATGCATATGCATGTGTTGAAATAAACTTGAATATAAAGTGCATAACAAGAGCATTTGTATGCTATGCCTTCTTGATTTGGATTATTTTAATTGATTTCCATAGCATTGCAAACTCAAATTTTTAAACTGCAGTATTTCAAACCTACCAAAAACAGGACAGACACTACATAATGCTCCTGGCTCCACTTTTTAAATAAACCATTATAGATACAACTAAAACCCTGTGTCCTGGCTCTTCCTACCCTCACCCACACCTTGTCCCGAAATAACAATTCTGAACTTTGTGGGACTCGTGTGTGTGTGTGTGTGTGTTCTTAAATATTTAGGACATATGATACATCCATAATCTTTTAATGCAGCTTTCCCCTTCAGTCCTTTTTCAGAACACCATTAATCAAAGAAAGATCACTAAGAACAAGAAAATGTTGTTACATTGCTAAGTTTCTGGAAGCAGGACAACTGTTTTCCCCTGCTTGTGACAATCAGAGGGAATAATAACAAAGGGATTAGACGGTGGGTAGTAAACAGCCTCTCTATGTTACACAAACCTTTCCATGGTTACCAAAGAGTCAATAGGAAGCAAACAATATCCCCTTCCATCACTGGTTAAAGGGTAATCAGAGAAAAGGGGGTCTGTGTTAAATTTTTTTTTAATCCTAGCTAGTAAAATATCTTTTCTGGATAGTCTTCTGGTTACACAAGCTAAACTCTTCTTGTAGGATTTACAACTTCTCTCAGGGTAAGGGAGTCCTGCTAATAGTTCAATTCAGCCCTGCAGAGAAGTCTCAAGTTTGAATTCTCCCTGCTTCCTCCTGCACAGGAACGCCTCTCTGTAAAGTAGTTATAGAAGATCCTTTACAACAGTATTTAGATTTAATGTCCCTCCAGCAGTAAAAGATCTAAGAAAGCACCAATTTTTCTTAAATGCCATTGACTGGTGAAAGACATCTTTCCCAACCCCCATCTGCCTTACTTTCTGAGGGATGACGCTCATTAATTATACTGGCACATCACTCCCTGGCTTCCCTGTTAAATAGCTGCCAGATTTCTACATATCACCTCTGCCTTGATACAGAATGTGCACAGATATCAGGATCACAGAAAATCCTGTAAGGAGTGTCTGATACATGATAAGAGGATGGATGTGCCTTGTAGGGAGCCCACTGTGTGTGGATGATAGGCTTTTTGTCTTAGTTTTATTTGTTTTTAACTGCCATAGGAATCTGTGTGTTGGAAGATGTTTCTAGCACTGCAAAAATGATGATTTTTGTCGAAAAAACAGCCATATTAAAGACCCTCCAATTTAACCAGCAATAGACTTGAGTTCTATCCATAGCAAGAACATAAAGGATACATGACATACAACTGTAACCCGAGTGCTATAGAAAGTTGAAGCAAGAGAATTAATTACAAGTTTGAGTCCAGCCTGGGCAATTAAGAGAACGTGAGACCCTTTATCAAAATAGAATAAAAACTAAACATGGTTGGGTATGTAGTTCACTGCCAGTACACCAGGAAGTCAGGGAAACTATGACCAAAGAGTTTATCAAGGAGGAGTCATGACTCTTTCAACGCATCTTTCTCTTTTGTTTGGCAGTACTGGGAACTGAACCCAGTGCCTCCTACTGAGTTATATCCCCACTTTATTTTTCATTTTGAGATAGGATTATACTAAATCACCCAAACTGACCTGGGACTTGAGATTCTCCTGGTCCTCAGGAGCTGGGAATACTGGCAAGCTCCACGGTGCCCTTCTCCATACATATCACTTGAATGATTGTCTTGTTAGGCACTACCCTATGTGGTCAGTCTTGGCTAAAATACAAACAGCACTTCTGACATGGACAGGAGTACCTGTCCTTACAACACTACTTTCTATATTAGTCAAGGATGTTAAGTATAAATAAAAACAAAGTTGGACACACTAAAAACAATGTAGTGATCCCCACCTTCAGATGGAAGAATATTTAAGGACCTCAGACTGGGTCTGAATGACTGAGTCCAGCAATTAAATCTGAATCATCCTTTCCACCTTGTCAAAGAAAAAAATTATTTAGCTAGGCATGGTGACTCACACCTGTAATCCCAGCACTCAAGAGGCAGAGACAGGAGGATTGCTGAGTTTGAGGCTTGCCTGGGCTACATAGTGAGCTTAGGGCCTGCCCAAACTACAAAGCAAGACTCTGTCTCAAAAAAAAAAAATTATTTACACTTGGTAGAGCACTGTAAAGGAGACTTTACTAGGGACCACTGAAGTAATCACAACAATCACTGCCACAGAAATCACACTAAGAAGAAAGATTGACTCAACTCTAAATACAGCAGCCTGTGAGAATGCATAGTCCAGGTACAGGCTGGGGGTCTGTGCATGGAAAATTACTAGAAGGAAACCTCAGAATTAAAAGGGACTCTGGCTGAACTGACCAAACAGGATTCCTGCTGAAGACAAGCCAAGACAATTAGATATCACCAGGGCAACATTGCAGAGGATAAGGGACCTGATCAGATATGGAATCTGATCAGATATCCACGCTGGGTGGGGGGGTTGCTAAACTGACTAAGCAGGTCTCTTCACTAAAACTTGGGTTTTAAAGGAAAGTGTCCACAGTTTGTAATAGCTAAATCTAGGGAACAGTCCAAATGCACCTCAATCAATAGCACTCCTCAAAAGAAAAATGTAGGATTTTATACAGTGGAGTCCCACACTGCTATAAATAAGGATGAGCTTCAGACATTTATAGCTAAATAGATGGACCCTGAGATCATACTCTTAAGTGAAATAAATCTGACATACACGTTTAAATACCATGTCATTTCTGTAGTGTAAGAAACCAAGTGGAAATGACTAAAATGTATACTAGATATTGGGAAGTGGGAAAAAAATGTAAGGGAACAAGGAGGAAGAAGGGTCAAGAAATGAAGAAAGGGACAAGGAAAAAAGTAAAAGTAGAAGGAGAAATGAAAACAAAGCTTTTGCATACAGGGAGGGGAGAAGGACTTGAGGGAAGGAGGAGAATGGGAAAAAAGAAGAGGCAGGATATGTCATGTACAGGTGCGTGATGAGTGCTATCATTATGTATATCTAAAAGTACTAATAAATGTTTTAATAAATGAATAAAAGTGAACAGATAGACCTATAAGTTTCAGAAACCTGACTAAAATTTGACCAAGCACAGAATTTTTGTCTTCCTCATACTCTACCTCTCTGCTTTTCTGTGTTTTGATCTGTTTTGGCTAATACATGTGCTCTTCTCTAGGTTGACAGAGACTGAGCTGGAGAGCTGCCCAAGACAGCTTCCGCTTCAGTCATCTTGGATCCCAGGGAGACAGAAACCTACATGCTTCTACTATTCATAAACAAGTTTGTAGGAAAGAATTTTCATTGACTTGACTTAGGTCACACATCCGTTCTTTTTTTTTTTTTTTTTTTACTGTGTCCCACTTTGTAATCCAGGTTGGCCCTGAGCTCACTATGTAGCCCAAACAAGCCTTGAACTCACAGCAATTCGCTTGCCTCTGCTTCCTGAGGGCTGGGATTACAGACATGAGCCACCACACCAAGCATTGTGGTGTGTGGTACTGATTGCTGGTGGGCATTGAGTCACCACCCCCAGCATTATGGTATGTGGTTACCGGGGATTGAACTCAGGACCTTAAGCCTGCAAGGCAGGCACTGAAACCACTGAGCTAAATCCCCAGCCCCACACATCCGTTCTTATAGGTCAATTACTGACTTAGGTACAGTGCATGTATGGTCAGACCATGCTTATGCACCCATCCTGCCACCAAGGAAGGGAGGCACTATGAGTGACACCCCTTCACTTCTTTCCACTTAAGAGTCAGAGAGGGTTTATTCCCCTTAGACGCAAAGTGTTCTATTGAATGAAGGTAGGAAGGGATAATGCTCAACAAAAAAAAAAAAATCAACATCCACCCAGTGCTTTCTGCTAAATCTGCCACCAAACAAAGATATAAACATCTTTATAAATATTCATATGTATCTGACAGAAATAAAAGGTGACGAATTTTTCTGAGTTCATCAGGAAATAGTTGGGCAGGCAAAGGGTCAGTCCAAGTGCAAGTATCGCCAATCTTTCCCTTCCCTAGGACAGACATGTTTCCTCACATGTGGCTGAGGTCATGCTGAGCTGGGTTCAGGAGAGAAGAATATAACATAGAGGCCAGGGATTTAGCTCCAGTAGCTCTGCACCTGACTGACAAGTGCATGGTCCTGAGTTCAATTCCCAGTATGGGGGAAAAAAAAAACCACACACAGGAAAGTTGATCTCAAGAAGAACTGTTTTGTTTTGTTTTGTGCTTGGTGATCATCACTATTTATCAAAGCAGTTTCCATCTACAAAAGTACAATAGTAATACTTGGCATGCTAGCCTGTACCTGCAATCCCAGCACAGGAGAGGCTGAGGCATGAGGAGTGCCATGAGTTTGAAGCCAGCCTGGGGTACAAAGTGAGATCAAGGTCAGCCTGAACTACATAGCAAAAGTAAATAAATAATAAAATTTTACAAGGGTAGAATGTGAAGCCATCCGATATCAATCACTTAGTTTCAGCAAATGTTAGAATTTTAACACCTTTAACAAAGAATGTGAACAATTTACATTTCAGTACTGTATTCACCTTTTCATTACTATATGTTTACACTGAATGATTACATTCAGGGTGAAGAAGTGGTATGTGTACATAGCACATCTCAATTCTTTTTTTCTTCATTCCACTCTGTTCCCACTATTTTTAAATTTTTTTCTTTGTTGTCAGCATTAGGTTTATTTATTTTACAAACCTTTATCAATTTAATTAGCATAAACACAGATTAACAGTCAGACCTACAGGCCAAAACATATGTAAACAATTACTCTAAAAAGGTACTTTCAGATGCACTGGTCACACTGGATTACAATTTTTTTCTCTTTTTTTCCTGTTGTCTGTCTCTTTTCTTTTGCACTTTATTTACACACTGATTTACTTTGCTTAACATTATGGTCTTTGGGTGCATCTATTTCTCTACAAATGACTAAAGTTTATCCTTTCTGGAAAAGCAAAATTCCATTGTGTATAAATACTACATTTTCTTTATACATTCATCTGTTGCCATTAGAGGATCCAATATTTAGGTATTAAGAGTTGTGCTGTTACAAACATGGATGTGCAAGGGTCACTGCAATATAATGTCCTTAACTTTCTTAGGAAGATAACTAGGAGAATAACTGCATCAAATGAATTTCTAGTTTTAGTTTTTGAGGAAACTCCATACTGATTTTCATACTGGTTTTGCCAGTATGCAGTCTCACCAACAATGGAGAAGGGTTCCTTCTTCCCTGAAGTGTCTTTGGTATTTATTATTATTTGATTTCTTGATGATAGCAATTCTTTCTGGAGTAATATGAAATCTCAGTGTTGTTTTAATTTACACATCTCAAGTGGCCAGAGATGTTGAAAATTTCTTCATGTATTTATTGGCCCTTTGTACTTCATCTGAGAATGTTTATTTGTTTCAGATGCCCAGTTTTATATTGGGTTTTTAAATTGGGGGTGTCAGGCCAGGGATTTAGGTCAGTAGGGCTGTTCTCTGCCTTGAAAGTGCAAAGTTATGAGTTTGATGCCTGGAAAATAAATAAATTTGGGATGTCTAATTTTTTGAGTTCTTTGCATATTGTAGATATTAGTCCTTTGTCTGAAGCAAAAGTTTTCTTCTATTCTGTAGTTCTAGTCTACATTTTGTTTGTGTTTTCCTTTGCTTACAGAAGCTTTTTAATGTAATGTGATTCCATTTGTTGATTCTTATATTATTTCTTGTCCAACTAAAGTTCTGTTCAGAAATTTTTTACTTATACCTATGTCTTCAAGAAGTTTACCTATTTTTGTCTTTCAGCAGATTAACTATTTCTGTTTTGATTTTAGACCTTCGATCCATTTTGAATTTACTTGAGTGCCTGGTGAGAGATAGGGGTACAGCTTCAATCTTCAGTTGTAGATAGCCAGTTTTCCCACCATCATTTGTTAGTCTTCCCTCCAGTGAAAGCATTTGACCCTTTTGTCAAAGATAAGATAGCTGAATGTGACTTGAGTTTTTTTTGAGGCCTCTATTCTATTCCACTAATCTACAGTCTGTTTTTTGCCAATACCATGATGTTCTTATCATTATAGTTTTGTAGTAAAATTTGAAGTTTAGGCTTGTGATGGCCCTTGCTTTGTTCTTGTTGCCCAGAATTGCTTTGTTATTCTTGGCTCTTTAAGTTCTGTGTGAATTTTAGGATTATTTTCTCTAGTTTTGTGAGGAATGCTATTGGCATTTTGATTGAGATTATTATAAAAGTTTTGGAAGTACAGTAATACCTCAGTTCACAAATACTTTCGTTTGCAAATAATTTAGTTCACAAACAAAAGTGCTTGGCAAAATTTTGCTTCCATTCTCAAACTCTGCATCAGGAGACAAACACGACATCCATCTTCCTCATACAAACATAAATGTAGCCATGTTCCCCAAAACTGTAAAACAAAATATGATTGATTATGCTAACGTTATTGTTCCATAATTCCAATTCTTTAGCATTTACTTAAGCTTTATGGGCCAGTAGTATATACTCTATTTCGGAGAAAGTTCACATACTGCTAAGAATGTATATTTTGTTGTTAGATAGGAAACTCTATAAATATCAAATCCTTTTTTTGAACATTTGGTTCAATGCTAGTATTTCTTTGTTAATTTTTTTATCTAGTTGATCTACCCATTTGTGACAGTGTGGCATTGGGGTCCCTCATTATGATTGTAGTAGAGTTTCTCTTATTTTTTTGTGTCCACTAATGTTTGTTTTTAAGTTGGGTGTGCCAGTATTTGGTGTTTATACATTTATAATTGTTATCCTTTCCTGTTGAATTGTTCCCTTACCTAATAAAGAGTGACCTTCTTTATCTCTACTGATTATTAGCTTGAAATGCACTTTTTCTGAAATTAGGATAGCTATTCTACCTTTTGTCTGTCTTCTACTATTCTATCTTTTGAATTTCTTGTCATGGAAATACTTATTTTTCTCCCAGTTTAGAAGGAAAGTTTTGCAGGATACATGAGAACTGCAAATATTGTTGTCCATCCTTTGATTTTTAATCTGTGAATTTAATTTTGAAATAAATATGTTTTTTGTATTTTGCATATTAAGGTTTTTTCTTCTTGATCTATTATGCCAATCTTTGTCTTTAGATTCATTACTAAGACCATTCACATTGAGAGTTATTACTAAAAGGTATTGATTTATTCCTCTTATTGTATTATTTTCCTTTTACTAAAGTCCTTACTCTTTTTATTATCATTATTTTGCTTAACTGCTCTTCCCACCAAGTGTATTCATTCTTTTTGATTTCCTAGAATTGCTGGCTTTTCTTTTCTAGGATATCCTTGAGATTTTCTCCTTTTTGTTGTTGTTATTGTTGTTGTTGTTTTTGTTGTTGTTGAGATAGGGTCTCACTTTGTAGTTCAGCTTGGCCCTGAGCTCACTTTGTAGCCCAGGCGAGCCTTGAACTCAGCAATCCTCCTGCCTCCTGAGTGCTAGGATTACAGGTGTGAGCCACCACGCCGGGCGATTTTCTCTTTTTTAAAGACAGAGTCTCGCTTTGTAGTTCAGGCTGGTCTTGAGCTCACTATGTAGCCCAGGCAAGCCTCAAACTCAACAGTTCTGCTGCTTCTGCTTCCCGAGTGCTGGCATGACAGGTGTGAGCCACCATATCCAGCACTGTGGTATGTGGTACTGATTGCGGGTGGGTTTGAATCACCACACCCGGTATTATTGTATGTGGTTACTAGGGATCGAACTCAGGACCTTGTGCTTGCTAGGCAGGCACCAGAACCACTGAGCTAAATCTCCGGCCCAATAATTTGTCTTATACTGGTTTGGCAGTCATGAATTTCTTGTCATGGAAATACCTATTTTTCTGACAGTTTAGAAGGAAAGTTTTGGAGGATACGTAAGTCAGGGTTGGAAGTCATTATCTTTCAGGGCTTCACCCCCTCACTCCAAGCCCTCCTTAAGATTTGTGTTAAATTTGGTGTAATTCTAATGGCTTTACTGTTATATGTGATCCATTGCCTTTCTCCAACAGTTTTTACAATTTTAGTCCCTGTCCTAGACTTCTGTTATTTTGAGTATAATACAGCACAGACAGGTTCTCTTTTGTTCATGGCTATTTGGAGTTTTATATTCTTCACTTATCTGTTTATTATACCTCTATATTTGGAAAGTTTTCACCATTATTTCTATGAACAGGTTTTTTTGTGTTATTTGTATTCTGATTTTTCACTTACTCAAATTACTGTCTTCTTTGTGTAACCTAGCAGTTCTTGGATTCACTTTTTTTTTTTTTTTTTTGAGACAGGGTCTCACTTTGTAGTTCAGGCTGGCTCTGAGCTCACTATGTAGCCCAGGCAAGCCAGAACTCAGCAATCCTCCTGCCTCTGCCTCCCCAGTGCTGGGATGACAGGCGTGAGCCACCACGCCCGGCACTGTGGTATGTGGTATTGATTGCTGGTGGGCGTGAGTCACCACACCCAACATTGTATGTGGTTACCGGGATCAAACTCAGGACCTTGCGCTTGCGAGGCAGGCGCCGGAACCATTGAGCTAAATCTCCAGCCCTTGGATTCACTTTTCATATCCTCTTTTTGTTTGTAATGTGTCTTTGAGTAGTTAGTCTTTGAAAACATGTCTTCTAGTCATGAAACTGTCTTCATAATGACCATTTTTGCTCTCCACACTTTCATAATTTTCATGTCCTGGATTTCTAATTTAAACCTTTTAATGGTTTCTAATTGTTTATTAAACTAGTCATGTATGTTTTGTATTGTTTTCTTAGCTTTATCTAGTTTTTTAATTAAAGTGTTCTGCAGTCTCGATCATTTTAGTCATTACTTCCATTATCTGTTTAGTTATATCTTCTGTGATCCCACTAAGTAATTTTGCTTTTGTTTTCTATTTGTTGTGTTTGAACTCACTATGTAGCCCAGGATGGCTTTGGACTCACAATCCTCCTGCTGAAGCCTCCTGAGTGCTGGGATTACAGGCATGTGTCACCACATCTGGCTAAGTTCTTCTTTGATATGCTTTCTAACCTCTTCTGTTATCCTTTCAAGTAATTCAGTTTGTGGCTTATACTTTTCCCCCCTTTGAATCCCCCACAGATTGACTTTGGGAGTTTGAGGAAGTAATTTGTTGTCCTGTCAGCTCAAGTTTCTACTTGTATTCATTTGTTTTGTACTGAGGTTTGTGAATGCTTATAGTGCAAAGACATTGTTCTTAGTATTGAGATCTCTGTAGTAGCTTTTTGGTGATGTACCTTGCACATGGCTAACTATAACTATGGTCATTTGCCTCGGCCCCAGAGTCTAACCAACTTGTTTAATTTGAGAGGTGAAGATTCAGTGTAATGAGTGTCACATCAAGTTCTCTGGGAGTGTACTCTAGGTATTGTTAATGTCATAAGGGTAATCTGAGCAAGAGTTTACAGAGAAAACCCATTAATAGCAATAACTATGTGATCCAGGTAACATGAAGCAAATCAACTACAGTAGTATTGTCCAAGACAAAATGGATGGTAACATTCCATAATAACCAATTAGGTTCCACCCTTAACCCTAAACAAGAAATTCATAATTACGATGTAAATATTAAGACAACCCAGGTATTGACTTAGAGCTAATATGTACTAAATGCAACAGCTATATCCCTAACAGTAGAAAATAATTCAACAATAATTTTAGAGTTAACTAACTAAAGGTATAATATTTTATGGTAATACTATTAAAGACCATAGGGTGGTGATAGTGAACCTTTCAAAGCTTCCAAGGTTGAGCTATCATGTACTGTGCCCACATAAATATAGGTATGCACTATAATATGATGCCCTTAACTCTTTGGGAAGATACCTAGTAGAAGAATAGCTGGGTCATGGGCCGGAGGGTTAGCTCAGGGGTTCCGGCGCCTGCCTCGCAAGCGCAAGGTCCTGAGTTAGATCCCCGGTAACCACATATAATGCTGGGCGTGGAGACGCCCACCAACAATCAACACCGCATACCACAATGCCGGACATGGTGGCTCACGCCTGTAATCCCAGCACTCAGGAGGCAGAGACAGGAGAATTGCTGAGTTCGCGGCAGCTTGCCTGGGCACCATAGTGAGCTCAGGGCCAGCCTGAACTACAAAGCGAGACCCTGTCTCAAAAAAAAAAAAAAAAGAATACCTGGGTCAAATGGAATTTCTATTTTCAATGTTTTAAAAAATATCTCCATCCTGATTTCCATAATAGTTTCACTACTTTACTTTCCTAGCAACAATGTAGGACTCCTTTTTCCCTGTAGCCTTATCAATATGTGTTATTATTTGATTTCTTGATGAAAGCCATTTTTTCTGGAGCAAAGTGGAATCTCAGTGTTGTTTAATTTGCATTTTCTTCATGGCCAGAGATGCTGAAATATTTTCTAATGTATTACTGGCCATTTGTACTTGTTTTTCTGAGAAGTATTTACTCATTTCAGATGCCCATGTTTTGACTGCATCTTTTACTTGAGGGGGTTTAAGTTTTTGAGAAGAATAAATAGCTTTTAAAAGGTAGAATAGTTACTAATTAAAATGAACTTTTTTCATTTTCTTTTCTCCAACTTGTTTCACTGAGGCGGTGGGAGGAGTGAAGTATTTCAGAGGAAACAATAGTGTTTGAGAACTACAGGGCCACTTTTCCTTCCTTCTGAGAACTTCACTCAGCTCTGTGCTTTTTGTTTCCCAGAAAGACCTCCCACAGAGTCAGTATCTCCAGAGTTCAAGCTGGTCAGAGGTTATTCACCCACACAGAACAAAGATGTTTAATTGAAGTACTTTATTTAACCTATAAATGATATTGAAACTTTGAGTCTACATGTATTTCATCATGGAACAACTAGTTCCTCCTTCACTACTACAACTACAGAAGGGGAAGTGGAAATAAATTAAGAGATTTAAGATGAGATAGGTATTTACACCAACTTCCCACAAAGAATGCATTCATTATGTGTTGCAAATATGTAATAATAAAAAACTTAAAATCAAAGAGGAAATCCACAGAATCCATAATAAAGTTAGAAGAAAAATGTATCCTCATAATCTTTGCAATTGTAGATATAGCAAGCATTTTACAGATATTGAACAAAAGTTTAGGAAGATGAGAAAAATGTATTGTAAGAAAGAAAATGAATAAACCCATGAAACAGAATGCAAATTCTAAAGCTTTGAAAAGTGAATAAAAAGGCAATTTAGACCACAAGGGGAAATCTTCTATTTCTCTACTATTTGGAGTTCTAATGGAGCTTGCACTTTCCATTACTAACACTCACCTTTTAACAATAAAACACAGTAAACATAATAAAAATAGAAAGTTAATAAGTATGCTTTTAATTGCAGAACTCACTATACTTTGTATAGAGAAGAAACAGGCAAATGACTACATTGCAATGTGCTAAGGGCTAATAGGTGTGAGAACAGTCACGAAAGGACAGAAGAGGGCGCTCATTACCCAATTTTATTTCCAGTTACGGAGACCTGAAGTATTTACAAACTGTAAATAAACTCTCATAACCAAACAATGCAGAGAATAGAAGTAATAGCCCTAATACCTTAAATTTTTGAGAACACCTTATTTTTGCCTAAAGTTCAGATTGTTCCATTTATTTGTCTGGTTTCTCCAAAAGACTGTGAGAATATGACATCTTTTACAATGACTTTTAGTGTTCTATAATGTGATATTTTTGTGATGCTCATCTGTAGTCCTGGCTGCTAGGAAGGCTGAGGCAAGAGGACCATTTATGCATAGAAATTTGAGGCCAACCTAGGCAATATAGCAAAATGGTATCTTTGTGATGGATTTAGGTGTATAAAATGCTTTCCATGAGAAACCAAGAAACTTACATTGGTCTGGCAGTGGTGAGTAATCCATCCCCAGTTTCGGTGTGCCTATTCTCTCACCCTCCTCACCCCATCCTTCCTCCCTACTTAACTACTGTTTTACAGTTTGCCCTTCCCCAAAGCTGGATTTTTATTACAGATCTAAAACTCTTTCAATTTTATACTGATTAAATCAGTCCTGCAGTATTTGATTTTTTTAAAAAAGATGGTGTCTTAATGGGCCGGAGATTTACCTCAGTGGTTCCAGTGCCTACCTAGCAAGCGCAAGGTCCTTGGTTCGATCTCTGGTAACCACATACAACAACACTGGGCGTGGTGACTCACGCCCACCAGCAATCAGTACCACATACCACAATGCCAGGTATGGTGGCTCATGCCTGTAATCCTAGAACTTGGAAGGCAGAGGCAGGAGGATTGCTGAGTTCGAGGTTTGCCTGGGCTACATAGTGAGCTCAGGGCCAGCCTGAACTACAAAGTGAGACCCTGTCTCAAAAAAATAAAATTAAATTAAAATTAAAAATACATTGTTTTAAAAAATACATTGCAACCAGTGCACATATTCAAATATATACATATGTAGTAAGTATATAAATATACATTTAAATACATGTAATAAGTGTGTATACATATATATTTTTTTTCTTGTTCAGCAGGATAATACAAAAGGCAGAAAGTACTGACATCCTTTTCTCCCTATTATATTCTGGATGCATCAGCATTTGAGTAGAGGTTTCCCTATCAGAAGGAACTACCTCTGCAACTGACCAAAAGGAATTCACATCACTCAGAGATGCCAAATAAGAGGATGGATTTCTTGGAGCTTAATTGGATAATCCCACCCCCTACTTCCTAGATAAACTCCAGCTTTTTTGAGGAAGAATACTGAACTCCAGAGTCATTGATATCTTAATCCAATTCTTCATTGTTTGTAAAAGTTTAAAACCAATGGCATTATCTCATGTTCTATTGCTACAATTTTCTCTTTCAATATTTATTTGGAGTTTTGATGGAATTTTAATGCAAAAAAATGGGAGCTAAATCAACATGCGCATTGCCATCTCATAGTAGTGGAACAGTTGTCCCTCAGCATCCTCAGGGAGCTGGTTCCAGGATACCAAAATCCATGGGTGCTCAGTTTTGTACATGTTGGGTGCTGGAGACTAAACCCAGGGCCTTCACTCTGAGCAGCACTCCTAGCCTCTCTCCCCCTACTTTGAGTCAGGGTTTGATAAGTTGCTAAATTGCGCAGGCTGGACTCATACTTGTGATTATCCTGCCCCTGGGATTACAGGTATGCATCATGACTCCTGGCTCACATTTCATGTATAAAATGCTGGTATGTGACAGTTAAACTTGATGCTGTCAACTTGATTGGTTTAAGAGCTGGCCAGGGGACTGGTATGCCTGGGGGCAGTGGTCCTGATGGGATGACCTTGGTATCTGATCCTTTGTTTCTTCCCTGGTAGTTCTGCTCCTGGCTCTGCCTCCCCACTGCCACGGACAAGCAGCCTGGTGCTGCTGGGTCTTTCCAGCATGATATTCCTCCCTTTAAGCCTATCAACCATGTACCTAATCCTGAAATTATAAGCTATATTAAATCTCTCCTTTAGATTGTGAGCATTGGGCATATGTCTCAACAATGAGGAAGCTACCTTATGCAGCATATTATCCTCATCTCTAGTTTATATATAATACCTTATACAATGTATATACTTTACAAATAATTGCTATATTATATTGTTTCAGGGGAAACAAAAAATGTGTGCATTATTTCAGTAGAGATACAGTTATTTTTCTTAGTACTGTGGGTTAAACACAGGGAACACTGAGCTAGAACTCCAGGTGTATTTTATTATTTTTGAGAATGGCTCTCAATAATGTGCCAAGGCTGGTCTTGAACTTTCGATCTTCCTGGCTCAAACTTCTGAGTAACTGGGATTATGGGTGTTTGTCATGGAGCCCAGTTTTCCAAATATTTTTTATCTGTAGCTTGTTGTTCACTTTTATTTTAACTTCTGTTGTTCATCATCTTAATTCTTCTTTCCTTTTTTTTTTTCTGCTCTGTTGGTGCACTCAGGGCATCACACCAAGAGCATTTTTATTCAGGATCTTGCTAAGTCACTATATCACCCAGTCAACTGGTCTTGAATTCTCAGTTTTCCTGGCTCAGTCTTCTAGGGGGCCGCCTGGCTAATCTTTGATTTTGAGTCTTTCATCTTCTTCAGTCTTTTCATTAATTTGCATTGCATTCTCCCTGTGCTTTGCCTTGAAATAGCTGCCTCGGTAGCAACATCAGAGAAGCTCCAAAACATAGAACCAGGGAAACATCTCTGCTTACTAGCCCAGCAGCAGCTGCTGCTTTCATGATAAGTCTGCCATCTCTTTTGCTGGTGTCTAGGCAATAGTGAACCTGCTGGGACCTGAATTTCCAAAATACTACTGTGCTTTTTGTGTTCTGAGCCAGTAGCCTCTTTATAAAAAATATTCATATCAGTGTGACATCACAGGGACTTAGGTGACCCAGAGGAGATACTTATCTCAAAGATCCACTCTCCACTCTCACTTTGTTGAGGAATCAAATGATACTGGAGAAACTCAAAAGAAAACTCTTGGTGCAGAGTTATCTGACCATCTCAGATGCAGTTAATTCTCCAAATGCAAACTTTGCAAGTACACTGGGTTGGTGAGGACCTTTCCCAGGCTCAGGCAGTCAGTAAACAGAGCAGAAGTAACAGCAGCACTGTTAGGATCCATGGCTCTAGTATTTCTTGGAGCCAAGTTTAAAGAAGATGGCATTTCAGGCAGCAGATTCCAATCCTCCCCACTAGTGAGAAAGACCAAACTGATTTGTTTTTATATTTTGAAACAGGATCGATTTATCTCAGGCTAGCTTTGAACTTTTTGCTTTATAGCCCAGGCTGGCCTGGAACTCATAATCTTTCTGTCTAGAACATGCTGCCCTCTTCTGGCTCAGGCTAACTTAGAACATTTCACAAGCACCACACAGAAGAGTTCTGGAAGTAAGGAAAGAGAGAAACTTTAAATATATGAAGGAGCAGCCCTTCACTTCCCTCTCCTATCCACATGGAGAAGGACGTTTTGAATAGGCTTGTTTGTTGGTTGGTTAGTTTTTCAGCACTGGAGACTGAACTCAGAAGCGTTTGAAATTGAGCTACATTCCCAGGGTTTTTTGTTTGTTTGTTGTTGGTTTTTTAAGACTTAATTGCCCAGGCTGGGCTTGAACTAGTGATCCTCCTGCTTCCAGGGTAGCTGGGATTCAGGAATGCACCACTATGCCCAGTGGATGATTTGACATTAGCACTTCATCATCTTTTTACAAAAAAGATATTGGTGGCATATTTCCCACCACAATGGCAAATAAGGATTGTATTGTTTCTGAAATTTGCTAATCCATTGAGCCTGCTGCACTTCATATTCCCCAGACAAGATAAAAGACAATCAATGATAAAGAGTAAAGCAAGAGAGAGAAGCTGACATTCCATCACTTAACATGAGCTTCCACTGAGCCAAACTGACACCATGTGAGATGTCAAAACTTAAGCAGAATTGCTTATGGCCCCAATTCCCCTACTAAGGAAGGAATGATTAAGTCCAACCATCTTCCTAGGGCCACCTGTTTAGAGCCTGTGGACTAGACCACCTTGGGAGCAGTGCAGTTAAGTAAGGATCTCTAAACTAGGGCTCTATGATAGGGTACTGCAGTGAGTGAGCCTAAGAAAAGCCAACATGTGGACACCTGTCTTAGGGTGGGATCCACAGAAGCCTCCAGACAGCAGAGAGAAAGCAGACTATAAGGAGAATGGTTGTTTTCTTCTCTGGGTATCAATACCACATACCACAGTGCCAGGCGTGGTGGCTCACGCCTGTAATCCCAGCACTCACGAGGCAGAGACAGGAGGATTGCTGAGTTTGAGGCTTGCCTGGGCTACATAATGAGCTCAGGGCCAGCCTAAACTACAAAGTGATACCCTATCTCAAAAAAAAATAAAGTAAAATAAAATAATTTTTTTTTTTTTAAAAAGGGCTGGGGCCGGGCGTGGTGGCTCATGCCTGTAATCCCAGCACTCAGGAGGCAGAGGCAGGAGGATTGCTGAGTTCGAGGCTTGCCTGGGCTACATAGTGAGCTCGGAGCCAGCCTGAACTACAAAGTGAGACCCTGTCTCAAAAAAAAAAAATTTAAAAAAGGGCTGGGGATGTAGCTTAATGCAAAGGCACTGAATTCAATCCTCATTGCCATTTTTTTTTAAAGGTGTTAGTACTGCCACTACCAAAGTGGAAAGTAAGATGTCAGCAAATGGTCTCTGCACTGACTGGAAGCCTTTTCACCTACATTTCTTCTTATTCATCTTGTCCATAAAATTTATTCCCAGCTGGGCACAGTGGCACATGCCTGCAGTTCTGGTACTCTGGGAGGCTGAGAGAGGAGGATGTAATGTTCAAGCCCAGCTTGGGCAACTTATTGAGAATGTCTCAAAATAATAAATAAAACCGCCAGGCGTGGTGGCTCATGCTTGTAATCCCAGCACTTGGGATGAAGAGACAGGAGGATTGCAGAGTTCGAGGCTTTCCTGGGCTACATAGTGAGCTCAGGGCCAGCCTGAACTACAAAGCAAGACCCTATCTCAAACAAACAAACAAACAAATAAATAAATAAAAGAAAAAATAAAACCAAAAACACTGTAGAGGTAACTCAGTGTGAAGGCCTTGGGTTCAATCCTCCATCACACACACACACACACACACACACACACACACACACACATTCCCTACTGCCTCAAGGGAAGAACTGGATCACAGGATGATCTGCCTGAACCAGCCTCATCTTCACCTGACTTAACTGGAAAGAAAATAGTGTAGCCTAATCAGCAGAGACCATCTGAACTATGCAGTGATGAGATCTGACATCATGTGAAGAAAGTCTGTTTTGTGATTCAAGCCATACTGGAAAAGAAAAAGGCTCAAGGGCTTATCAAAAAGCCAGTTCAATGTATGCCATTTACTTCTCTTTAAATACTAATAAAATATCTGCTCGGGCATCTGAAATGAACAGATACTTCTCAGAGGCAGAAGTAAAAGCAGCCAAGAAGCATATTAAGAAATGTTTAACATCACTGGTCATTTGAGAGATGCAGATGAAAATAACACTGAGATTTCATTTCACTCCACAAAGAATAGCTGCTATTGTGAAATCAACCAGCAATAAATGCTGGTGAGGCTGTGGGGAGAAAGGAACCTTTCTCCACTGTTGGTGGGATTGTAGACTTGTACAACCATTGTGGAGATCAATGTGGAGATTCCTTAGAAAACTAGGGTTAGAGGTCCCATGTGACCCTGCTATTCCCCTGCTGGGAATATACCCAAAGGAATTAAAAGATTCATATTGTAAAGACATATGTACACCCACGTTTGTACAGTTTATGATAGCCCAATCTTGGAAACCCACATGCCCATCAATGGAAACTGGATAAAGATGTGGTTCTTTTCTTTATAAAATTGAGTATTACTCTGCCATAAAGAATGACATTTCATTCATTTATGTGCAAATGGATACACCTTGAGGACACACTAATAAGAGAAATAAATAGATCACAGATATATAAATATCTTTTCCCTGATATGGGAACCTGTAGATGTAAATGAGTTCTAGAATGTATGGTATTATTTTGTAAAATAAGAAATATTCAAAGGGAATGTGGTGGGGGAACATAATGAGGAGAAAGAATAAATATGAGATAGAAAGAAAAAAATATCTGCTTAACATAAGAGAAGTTATTGTGGCATTAGGTCTAGAAAATAGAAATCAAGATATAACTGCCTTTCCTACCATGAAGAAAGATGAAAATATAAAACCACATTCACATACAAAACCTTTGGAATTTTTAGAAACTGAAAATTAGGATTAATTTCTAAAGGTTGAAGAATCTTGATGCTTAAGACAGGATCTTAATAAATAGCAAGACAGTCTCAAAAACTGTGAGTAAATAAATATAAAGAGAGAAAGAAATTGAAAGGCTGGGGCTCAGTGGTAGAGCACTTGCCTAATATAAGCAAGGCCCTGAGTTTGATCCCTAGCACTACCAAAAAATGAAAAAAGAAAAAGAAAGCAGAAAGTTCAAGTACTGGCTACTTCAAGGGCTCAGAAATGTCCTATAGTAACAAGACCTAGAGGCTGTGCCTGCAGGTGCTCAGTGGATAACTAAAAGCAGGACGAAGTTTGTCCTCCTGGACTCATCTGCATCCTCCTTTATCACCTTCATCTGTAGGTTAGATCCCTCTCAGCCCCCCACAACCTTATTCATCACTTAGTGTCTGTCAGACGTGGTTCATTAGACCTAATTTGTCAGGCCTATCTCTTCCCCTTTCACAACCTAGGACATCCAGATAAGCTTCAGACATAACCTTCAGGATTGTAGGACATCCAATTTTCAGCTTTTATAACATCCAGTTCCAGACCCTCTGCAGTGGCACCCAGAAGTCTGGAGTCAGTCCTGAATCTGCAGTTCCATCTGTTCCCAGGAAAGCAGAGCCTCACAGACCAGTAGTTACCTAACACAGGAAGCAAGGCTGCCTCTTAAGCAGCCATCTCACAGCAGGAGCCAAGTTTTCTCTTCAAGTGATGAGAGTTGCCAGAACTTCTCTGAACAGATCCTGAGATTCCAATCAACCAGACCTTGACTTGACCAGGGCTACACACGATGCAAATTATGCAAATCTCAACCCTTGCTTTAGTTCCTCTTTTCTATAAAAAAAGCTTCTGTCAGTCCCTGGAAGGCAGATTTTAAGGCTCTTCTCTGCTTCCCATTGTCGCTGTACTGCCTGCCTCTCCTTTCAGGCTGCACCACTGCTCCTCCCCTGGACTGGAATTCTGGGATGCAGCAGAGCTTTTGTATACTGGGATCCTTGAGCAGGACTTTCTGCCCCAAAACTCCAGGACACTATGGTCCTGGTTTTTCCCTCCCTTGAGGTACCTTCTCAGCACACTGTTGCATCCCCAGGATGATGCCCTCATCTAACAACATGGTGAAATCAACCCTTCTTTTATCACCTCCTGTAGCACCGCCCCCAAACCCAAACAATTAGAAATTAGCTGGGAGAGAAGTGCAAACTCAGACATAAAGCATAAATAATTCCTTTATTATATAAATAGTGAAAGTTGATAAAATCAGAAAAGTAAACAAATATTCTTTGAACAAAAATTCAATACAAATGCTCATAATAATGTAACACTTGGCCAATACTTGGATTTTTCTCTTTAAACAGTAGTATTTTATATATATACACACACACACAGCATGATATGGGGAAGAGAGGGCAGCACTGAGGACTGAACCTAGATCCTTTACACTGAGCTACATCCTTTTTGTAGTCTTTTCAGATTTTGAGACAGAGTCACAGTAAGTCTCTAAATTGCCCAGGCTGGAACCTAACTTTGCTCCTCCTGCATCGGGCTCCTGAAGTTCTTGGAAAACAGGTGTGCGCCACCAAATCTAATTCTGGTAATTTCTTAGGGCACTTCATGTCTCCCAAAAGCATATTACATTAGCATTAATTTAAATTAATTCTGATATTAACTAATCATAATCTTTTAAATGTTTAAATACCATTAAAATTTAACTTTGATCATCTGTGGAAATTTCCATGAAGGCTCAGTGAAAAATGTCCATATGTTTACATATTTTTCTCTTCAGAGGAGGCACCTCTAGACCACTTGAATATATCACCCTTTCCTACGAAAATGTAAGCGACTCATAAATTCTCTGAGTTTCAGTATTAAGGAGTAGTTATTCATGTTGTCTTTCCATGTTTCATAAGTTCTTCTTAATTTGTCATAATAACTTCCTTTGTTCACGCTGAAATCTGATTCAGTTGCTTTTAAATAACTTTCTTTTTTCCATATTTCTTTCCAGGAGTCTTTGAATTTTTCCAAACAGCTTTCTTTTTCAGATTCTTCCTTCCATATTCCTTCTCCTTTTTTTATGGCTGTTAATTCAGCTTTAAGTAATTTTTTATGAATTTTCCAGTAAGTTTTGGAATTATAATTCATCCCTTTAACAAGAATAGTTTTGCCTAGGCCTCTTCGCAAAATTTCTTCATTCAAATTCACATTAAAATATCCACCCTTGAATTTAAAACAAGAAACAAAACAAACAAACAAAAATAACCACACACACAGAAGCCGATTAAGAATATTGTTATTATATTGTAGCATCTTATTTATCTTAAAATCAATCACTGAGAAATTTCAGCCCTTCACAAAAAAGCTAAAAATTATTAACAAAAAAGTTTTTGGGAGCTTAAAACAGCTACTGCTAGATTCAAGAATTTTATTACTGCAAGAGATTCTTCTCAAAGTCAATTGACCTTTTTTTTTCTTTTTTTGAGACAGGGTCTCACTTTGCAGTTCAGGCTGCCCTTGAGCTCACTATGTAGCCCTGGTAAGCCTGGAACTCAGCAATCCTCCTGCCTCTGCCTCCTGAGTGCTGGGATGACAGGCATGAGCCACCGTGCCTGGTACTGTGGTATGTGGTACTGACTACTGGTAGGCACGAGTCACCACATCCTGTATTGTTGTATGTGGTTACTGGGATGGAATTCAGGACTTTGCGCTTACTAGGCAGGCACTGGAACCACTGAACTAAATCTCTGACCCTCAAGTGATTCTTTTATGACCCAGTTCTCTACAGATTCTTGTGGTCTCTATGTTTCTCAAAGAGGCGTAGAAAGCACTGTTTTGCTTTGCGGGTCATTGTTTGCAGAGACGGTACACAATTCTGGCACAAAGATAGATGCTCACAGAAAAGTAAAGCAAAAGAAGCAAAAAGGAAAAAAAAAGCCCCAGAAAAACCTAAAATGAACTATTAAAATTAGGTTCAGAATTCTAGTGTCTAGGAGGGTTCTGGTATATACATTTATTAAGGATCCCCTCAAAATAAATAATATAAGAAGTCTTGGCTCTTAAAATCATCCTTCTGGAAATTTTATTCCAGCAACAATTCACTTCCTAATGAATATGGCTAAGTGAAATTTCCCACTAATTCATAATATGGACAAGTAATTCACAGCTAAGTTCTAAAAATGAGAAAATTCCAGGCTTAAACTAGGAAACATTTTCTAAGACCAAGTAAACGTATAGAGTAACCTTTTCAAAATATTTCAAAAGTAAATTTTGTTCCTCTAAATACAGGTAACTTATGATACATGATGACAAAGTTATAAAAAGTTAATAACAGCTATGAAGGCTTTATTATATTTGTCTTAATTTTTAAATTTTATGAGCTCTTTCCCTTGAACTGCAACCAGGAAGAAAATTTCAATACCATACATTCATCAAAATCAAACAGAAGTAAATATTCACAAATAAGCATACACCATAGCTTTGTAACTTAGGAAATGATGTAAGATAGATAAAGGGTGTCTAAGATAAATGTGGACTCGGAAGTAACAAGGGGTGGGGTTGAATACAAGGTCTCTCCCACTTGATTCCTCTGGCCAACCTGCTAGCTTTCCTAAAAGTTCCACATGTGAATGGGATAAAACCCTATAGCATAGGGTAGCGATGTACCTCAGGGGCACTGTGCCTGATTGACAAGTGCTCCTGAGCTCAAACCCCGCACCAAAAAAAAAAAAAAAAAATCCATAGGGTGGTTCTGAGGATAAAGGAATATAGCACAGCATTTAGCTCAGTGTCAGGCATACAGCAGACATTCAAAATATTACATTATCTTCATTCTTATAATAACCATCTTTTTTGAAAATTGTTGTTCTTCAACTTAAGAGACCCTAATATTTTTATAAGGGTTTGGGGATGTTTCATATAACTTGCTTATAATACAATTAAGATCCTTCAGCAAATTCATTTTGGATAATTCTTACTTTGAAAATTTAATATGATCTAGACATATAAAAATTAATAGATTTCATTAGATTTGCTATTAATAATTCAAATTCTAAAGAATTAAAATTCTAATCATTTTAATATGAGGGTTTTCTTCTTCAGATTATTCTTGTTTATTACATAGGAGCTTTAAAAGTAAGAAAAACTAAAAAGAAAGAAAGTTTGGTCTCAATCTTGTCAGAATACTTTAACCATCTCATTTTTCTGTAGTACTATTTCAGTCATACCCAAACACACAGATTTTAATATTGTTAGAAATCAGTCTCTTCTTTTTTTTTTCTGGTATCAGGAATTGAACTCAGGACCTTGTGGTTACAAGGCAGGTGCCAGAACCACTGATCTAAATCCTCAGCCCGTTTTTATACTCTTTTGTGGGTTATATAACCCCTGCACACAGCACCTGTTCTTAATGCCAACAGAAGTTTCCCTGCAACAAAAAAAAAATTTTTTTTGAGACAGGGTCTCGCTTTGTAGTTCAGGCTGGCCCTGAGCTCACTATGTAGCCCAGGCAAGCCTCGAACTCAGCAATCCTCCTGCCTCTGCCTCCCGAGTGCTGGGATTACAGGCATGAGCTAAATCTCCAGCCAGCAACAAAATATTTACTGCCTTGTGATAAATCAATTGTTGACTCAATCAGTACAAGCTCTCCTTTCCCTGTCATTTTTTTATTTAGAGCCATCTGAATCTGTGTGTCTTAAATTACAACTCCTAATATAAAATCCTTTGCAATTTTGCAGTTTCTAAATTTCAAGTTTGACACCACAGGGTATTATACAAGGCTGAGCAATATTTATACCTACAGCAAACACCCTTGGTCTTCATTGTTTCCAGGTGACAAGCCTCACTCATACTCAATAAATGCCTTCTACTAACAAGTGTGATGGGTCATGCCCACAAATATATAAATGAATAGAAAGACTCCTTAAGTTAGCAATGCCCAGTCACTGGTCCTTGGAAGGTTTTTCCTTTTTCATTTACTTCCATAATAAATATTAGATATGTAACTAAAATTCTATAACAATATACACACATACATGTATATATACATACATACACACATATAACACACTTGGTTCTGTAGACATTATCACTATTAGCAGTAGTTTAAAAAGACAAAAAATTAAACTGGGGATGTAGCTCAGTGGCGCCACACTTGCCTGGCAAGGCAAAGTTCTGAGTTCAATCCCCAGTACAAAAACAAGAGGAAAAATTCAGTATCCTATGAAGTTCTAATTAAACACTGTATTTTAATGTAACAATAAGACTGTTAGTTATTTCTTCACACTCCTTACCTTATTCACTAAAAGGTAGCAAAACAGTACTGAATTCTCCTTTCCAAGAAGTTGGAACCACAGTAGTTGGGAAGCTCTGAGCTCTTTTTGTAACCACACCTTCCCAGTTTCAGTGAGCTCTACTCCAGCCAGCTTAACCAGCAAAACACCATATGGCTCTTCTGAGAAGGTCAGGTAGAAAAGAGCTAGCTTCAAGAGCATGTTACAAAAAGCAAATTCTAAAGCCATTACCCCACACATTAACAACCTCCAAAACTCCAATATACTATCCTTATTTATAAATACCCGGACTCTCTAAAAATAGATAAATATTTGAACCTACATTGAACCTAGCTAGGGCCTTTTCACTAAGCTACTAGATCCTTATTCTTTTTTAATTTTGTTCAAAGTCCCATTAAGTCACTAGGTTGGGCCGCAGATTTAGCTCAGTGGTTCTGCTCCTTGCCTAGCAAGCGCAAGGTCCCTGGTTCGATCCGGTAACTACATACAATGATATAATATTGGGTGTGGTGACTCATGCCCACCAGCAATCAGTACCTCACCCCACATACTGGGCGTGGTGGCTCACACCTGTAATCCCAGCACTTGGGAGGCAGGGAGGAGGACTGCTGAGTTCTAGGCTTGCCTAGGCTACAGAGTGAGCTCAGGGCCAGCCTGAACTACAAAGTGAGACCCTGTCTCAAAAAAAAAAAAAAAATCACTAGGTTACCAAGACTGGTCTTTAACTTGTGATCCTCCTGCCTCAGTCTCCCAGAACACTATAATTGTAAAAATACACCACTATGCCAAGCCTCATTTACTTCTATATTCAAGATTTCTTCTTGAATAATGATGATGGAATAATTTAAAAGCCCATTTCTGTAAACTCTGGAAGAGATTTAACCCACTTCACCCTCTTTTTCAACCTTTTTGACTTTTTCCTACAGTTTTACATGAAAACCTACACATAATTAAATAATGGGGGCTGTTATACTGGTGGAATTATAGAAATTGCTTTTTCATCTAAATAGAGTTGTTAATTTATTGAGGATATCCTATGTCCAAAAAATACTGATCTACATTATTTTTCTAATTATTATATTATTATTATTGCTTTTTATACAAAGTAATTTTTATTGATTTATTAGTTTTTTGAGGCAGGGTCTCACTTTGTAGTTCAGGCTGGCCCTGAACTCACTATGTAGCCCAAGTCAGCCTCAAAGTCACAGCAATCCTCCTGCCTCTGCATCTTGAGTGCTGACATTACATATGTAAGCTACCATGCCCAGCACTGTGGTATGTGATGCTGAGGATCAAACTCAGGACCTTCCGCTTGCCAGGCAGATGTCAGAACCACTGAGCTAAATCCCTGGACCAAAATAACTTTTTTTTTTGAGACAGAGTCTCACTTTGTAGTTCAGGCTGGCCCTCAGCTCACTACGTAGCCCAGGCAACCCTGGAACTCAGCAATCCTCCTGCCTCTGCCTCCCGAGTGCTGGGAACAGGTGTGAGCTACCATGCCGGCACTGTGGTATGTGGTATTGATGGCTGGTGGGCATGAGTCTCCATGCCCAGCATTGTATGTGGTTACTGGGATCGAACTCAGGGCCTTGTGCTTGCGAGGCAGGCACTGAAACCACTAAACTAAATCTCCGGCCCCGAAATAACATTATTTTTTATACATGATAAAACTGATATACATGATAAAACTGCTTTTTTAAACATTTTGTAAAATGACTTCCAGACAAAAATTTCATCAATTTATATTCAAGGTAAAGTCCTATGAAGATCTTTCCAAACCCTTGATAAAATTTTAACCAATTTAACTATAATGACAGTATTTCACTTTACTTGTTTTTAAGTTAAAGTCTTACTACATTGCTCAGGCAGGCCTTGAGATCCTTGGTTCAAGAAATCTTCCTATCTCAGCCTCCAGAGTATGGGCTCACAGGCACATTTCCAACTCTGCTCTCCCCAGCTAGCCTCTCATTCTTCATGTCTACCATTAAGCAGCAACTCCTCACTGAAGCCTTTTCTGACTATTCTCTAGAGATAAGATTAAAATAAAATATGGTGAATGTTGGTATATATTTTACTAAATGGTGGCAAAGTTTCCCATTTATTAAAGATAGGAAAAAATAGGCTCTGCACAGTGAGTTTGACCCAAGTAAAATTAGGAAAAAAGGGGGAGAAATGCCCTATGGCATAAAGTGGGCTACAATGAGAGACACAATAGTCATTTAATTTTTTTTTTTTTTAAGACAGGGTCTTGCTTTGTAGTTCAGGCTGGCTCTGAGCTACTAGGTAGCTCAGGCAAGCCTCGAACTCAGCAATCCTCCTGCCTCTGCCTCCCGAGTGCTGGGATTACAGGCGTGAGCCACCACGCTTGGCACTGTGGTATGTGGCATTGATTGCTGGTGGGCGTGAGTCTCCATGCCCAGCATTGTATGTGGTTACCAGGGATCGAACTCAGGACCTTGCGCTTGTGAGGCAGGCGCCAGAACCACTGAGCCAAACCTCTGGTTCATTTAATTTTTTTAAAAAATGTATTATTGTAAGAGACATGTTGCCATTAATCTCCCTCAGAATACTCCTTCTTGCTTCAAACACACTTATCCTATTATTCTTGCCACTTTCTCAAACAGTTCTGTAAGTCTTATTTCATGGGTGTCTTTTTAGTTGTAGTACTATGCCTGCTTCAACATCCTGAATCAGTTCAAAATACTTAGCTTTCATGGCTATTTTGACTTCACAGAAAAGCCATTATGTGAGCTCTACCAAATAAAGTGAATGAGGACACACCATAATATTTTTATGAGCCTGCCTTGGCGGCACCATTCACTATATTTTTGATCATATTTCATAAAGACATAAATAAAAAAGGTCTACTAGTACTGTGACAAGAACAATGGGATGCGTTATGTTTGTAAGGGGGGAAATTTTGAGGGGAATCAATGGCAATATGGCTTTACTGTAATTATTTTTTTTAAAAATCTAAACATTCAACATATATTTTGATCATACCTCATGCACATTTACCTACTCCCAACAAAATTCCTAAACTGTTCTCTATTTTAGGATGCTGCTCCTTTTCTCCAAACCTCCTAGAACAATTTCTCACTTATTTTCTATCTTCCATCAAGATTGTAAATTCCCAAGGGTTAATAGGGCCTCATCCTGTTAATTTAGCATTAGAGATTAGTTTAATTCCTACCAATGGCGATGAACCTATAATACAAGTCCTACACCAGGCTGTTTGTATCACTGAACCTTCAAAAGGATCACCATCACCATGACCTAGACTACTACAGGTAATCAAAGCCAAGCATGATGGCATGCAGCTATACTCCCAGCATTTGGGAAGCTGAAGCAGAAGGATAGTGAGTTCAAGACCAGCCTAAACTGGATTAACATAGGGAGACCTCTGCTGGGCTTGGTGTCTCACGCCTGTAATCCCAGCACTTGGGAGGCAGAGGGAGGAGGATTGCTGAGTTCGAGGCTTGCCTGGGCTACATAGTGAGCTCAGGGTCAGCTTGAACTACAAAGCAAGACCCTATCTCAAAAAAAAAAAAAAAAAACAAAGAAAAAACATAGGGAGACCTCATCTCAAAGGAAGAAAAAAAGGGTAGTCAACATTTGTGGGATGAACAACTGAATACCTGAAAGACTGAGTGATTTATGTATGTATGTACGTATGTACATATGTATGTATGTATTTATTTATTTATTTATAGACAGGGTTCTGCTTTGAAATTCAGGCTGGCCCTGAGCTCACTATGTAGCTCAGGCAAACCTTGAATTCAGCAATCCTCCTGCCTCTGCCTCCTGAGTGCTGGGATTATAGGCTTGAGCCACCATGCCCAGCATTGTGGTTATGTGGTATTGATTGCTGGTGAGTGTGAGTCACCATGCCCGGTACTGTTGTACGTGATTACCAGGGATCAAACCAGGGGCCTTGCACTTGCTAGGCAGGCACTGGAACCACTGAGCTAGTAATTGTAACCTCTGGCCCAGTAAATTGTATTTTAAATGATAGGAAAGAAGAAAGGAACCCCGGAGCCAAACTCATATTTGTATACAAGAGCTCAGACTTTTCTCTCACAGACAATGGAAGGTAATCAGTATTTAAAATGCCATTTTTTAAAATTTTATAAGTAGCATTGAGCTATTTAATGTAACAGGAATAACAATAACAGCTAGTCTTATTTTTTGGCATCTTACTTACTTCTCCATGAAGATAGAATAGGTACAGTAATGGGAATATGTTCAATTTCTAAACCATTCTCAGTTATCTGGTGTAATCGTCCACGTAATTTAACATTCTTTCTTATAAATTCCACTGGAATATCTGAAGATCTTGTAAATTTTGATGTCTGTAAATTTATAGAGAGAAAAAAATAAACCTGTATCATTATTTGCACTTGGAATTTAAAATGTGACATGGTTATCTAAACATTAACAAGATATAACTAGACTGGGGAAGTAGCTCAGAAATAAAGTGCTTGCCTAACACACATGAGACCCTGCATTCTATTCTTACCACTGTAAAACATAAAAACATAAAAATTTGTAACCTGGTTCTTCATTTTATATTAGTAGTTTTATGTATTTAAAGTATTTTTAGGAGCAAAGTCATTATTCACTATTTTGCTATTTCAAGCTACTATATATGATATATTAAACCTAAAACCTAACCAGAGCTGAGACAAATTAAACTAGATACTTAACCAACCAGATTTTTTTTCATTTTCCTTTAATTTTCTAGGAGAAAAAGACAAATTTTTAAAAAGAAAAAAGAGCCAATATTGGGAACTTATTTCAGTCCCTAATACTTGGGTGATGGCCTAGGTTACTCAGCACTTGATATGTGCTCATTCCGCAGCAATAATACAAGTTTCATTCATAAACTGGATTACTTAGCAATGTCACATAGTGGAAGGATAAATTATATATTATAAATTAAAAATGTATATATTTATATATAATATAGAAATTTTATTTATTTATTTATTGATTGATTGATTGATTGATTGGAGACAGGGTCTCACTTTGTAGTTCAGGCTGGCCCTGAGCTCACTATGTAGCCCAGGCAAGCCTCAAACTCAGCAGGATTGTTCTGCCTCTGCCTCCCAAGTGCTGGGATTACAGGCATGAGCCACTAAACCTGGCATTTGTGGTATGTGGTACTGACTGCCAGTGGGCATGAACCTCCACACCCAGTATTGTTGTCTGTGGTTACGGGGATCCAACCAGGGACCTTGCGCTTGCTAGGCAGGCGCTGGAAGCACTGAGCTAAATCTCCAGCCCTATAAATTATATTTTATGCCTTTATTCCAAAGGCATAAGTTTGATCTGAACATTTTTTTTTAAATAAGAATAATGTAGGGCAAGGGATTTAGCTCAGTGGTTCCGGCATCTGCCACGCAAGCACAAGATCTGGAGTTCCATCCATGGTAACTACATACCACAGTGCCGGGTGTGGTGGTTCACACTTGTGATCCCAGCAATCAGTGCTAAACACCACAATGCCAGGTGTGGTGGCTCATGCCTGTAATCCCAGCATTCAGGAGGCAGAGACAGGAGGATTGCTGTGAGTTCAAGGCTAGCCTGGGGTACATAGTGAGCTCAGGGTCAGCCTGAACTACAAAGTGAGACCTTGTAGCAAAAAAAAAAAAAAAAAAAGAAGAAGAAGAATGTAGACTATGGGGGCTTTCCTGTATCCTCCAGAGTGTACTTTTATCTTGGCTTTTCCCCTTTTACTCAGTCTCAGCTCACGTTGCAGAGCCAGTTTTTCCATGACTCTTCATTTTTACTTTTTCAAGTAAGCTTTATTAAAAAAAAAAAAAGAATAATGTAGACATCTAGAATAGCCAGACCATTTGAATTCTGATTTGAATACAGTGTTTATTTAAAGACGCCACTGTGACAAACAAGAAAATCTGTTTGTGGAATGGGTCATGGATGATACTAAGAGAATACTGCTTATTTTTTAGGTATGAATTATTGTAAGACATACTGATGAGTTTTGATGTAATTAAATGGGAAGCACATAATATCACCTTCCAGCCAAAATTTATGTGAATTTAATAAGGAAACACAATTCTAGATTACAAGATATTCTGCAAAACAAATTTCAACAAAAATTGAAAGAAAAAAGTGGATTTATTCTAGGTTAAAACAGACTAATAAAATATACAACTGATTATAATGCATGATTTCTGCCTTCACACTAAGCTACAGCCTCAACCCTTTTCTATTTTATTTTTTTTAAATTCTGAGATCACTAATTGTTCAGGTTGGATTCAAATTTGTGACCTTCCTGCCTCAGTCTCCTAGACAGCAAAAATACCCAACACTGCATAGGTCCTGAGTTTAATCCAACATATTGGACAAGGGAAAAAAAAGACAGCTTTTAGGATGAAAAAGGAATATGAACTGTATTTTAAATAATGTTATTACTTACAAATATGATTCTACTTAAAAGATACAGTACCTAGAGTAATCAAAATCATACAGAGAGAAAAGGAATAATGGTTGCCAGGAGCAGAGAAGAAGGAAAATAGATGTTATTGTTCGACAGGTATGGAATTTCAGTTTTGGAAGATGAATAGTTTTGGAGATGGATGGTGGTGATAAGCAACAAAACAGTATAAATAAATCTAGTACCAGTGGATTTTATGTACACTTAGCTGATTTAAATGGTATATAATGTTATATATATGTTTTACCACAATAAAAACAATGAAAGATAAAATACACTTGTAATTGTTGATTTACAAGAAAGCTTACAAGTAGAAATCTACATTTATTAATAAAACATCATTGAAAGGATCAAAAAAAAGAAAAAACTGCTGGGCGTGGTGGCTCACGCCTGTAATCCCAGCACACGGGAGGCAGAAACAGGAGGATTGCTGAGTTCGAGGCTTGCCTGGGCTACATAGTGAGCTCAGAGCCAGCCTGAACTACAATGCGAGACCCTGTCTCAAAAAAAAAAAAAAAGGAAAAACCCGACTAATCAAAGCATAAATTATTCAGTGCTAAGGGACATAATTAAACAGTGATCCAAATTTAAAAGCACCATAGAAGAACATTTTTGGGGTATTCCACAGTTTCTGAAATGCAAATTTAGTGGTTACAATATTCTAACAAGCTAGATCCTTTTCAGATTAATTGTTAAATACATGAAGTGATTATGAAAATACACCCTAGACAATTACTTTTTATAACATCCTGTGGATGTTACTTACTTTAAAGCCCAGATCTTAAATTATACTCATTATTCTGAAATACAATTTAAAGGTTTCGCATTTGAATAAGAAAGTGACTGCTTGAGACGAAAACTGAAGAATAAATGAAATTTCTGTTGCCTTTTTCATTTAACTCACCAGTCGAACACTTCTTAGAAATAACATTATTCCAGCTATGGCCATCCCAGTGCTGATGTTCTACAGAAAGAAATTTAATGATTAATTATCATTATTCATGATGGTGCAGTATTAATTAGAAGGGAAGAGGGAAAAGACTCTCTTCTCTAACAGTATAAGAGGTATCATTCAAATGATAACTTTTTCCCAAAACTCTATTCACCTATTCAGTAATCTTCTCCCTGTCTCTTCTAGTCTGGCATGTACAATAATTTGATTATGTTACTTTATCTATGAGTTCCTTGAATGCACAAATGATCTACTATTTCTTGCACAGTGCCCACAAAAATGAGCATAACTTTACATCCACGGTAAGAATTTACGTGTTTGGGAGAAAATCTTAGTACTACAATGCTAAAATATAGCACCTTGACAAATATATGTGGGTAAATGCCTGGGAAGTACACAATTGATACTTGAAAATTGATTTCTTTAAGGACCTAAATGAAAAAATTAAGAGTATCACCACTCCCTCAAATATGGTGATAACCTAACATATTTACTTTCAACAAATACAACATGGTATGTTAAAGTTTGAAAATAAACACGGGTACATTCTTTGGGTTTTGTGACCAGGTTATTTAAAATAATATATCCATTTACTAAATAAACTCTGATTCTTCTTCCCACAATTCTCTAGGGTGTTTTGGGGGGTCCTGGAGACTGAACTTAGGCCCATGTACATGCTAAGCACACCATCACTGAGCTATACCTTCAGCCCTTAAAGTTTTAGTTTCAAGTAACCCATACATCCACTTCTGAACTGAAATAAGGCCTGATCAATGAACATAGAGCCCTTTATAGGTTTACCATTTATTAGCGCTACATATATTTATCTAGTACTTTCTAAATGGCAAGTACTACAAGGAAAGCTGAGTGGAAACATACATGGCCTTGAACCCTGAGTTGCCTGGCTGCAGAGCATTTGCAAAGCTCACCTTATTCGGCTTCTCAGCAGAATGTTAAAAGTTAAGCATTTCTCGTAAAGCCATATTCTCTTTACTTGGCTTCTAGGACACCTGGCTTTTCCTCATTTCTCCTTCTTAGTCCTTGGTGGTCTCTTCCTTTTTCACTCCCCTAATTGTTAGACGCCCATAGGTTTCACTCAGCTCTAGGGCTTCGCGCTTTTTCTCATTTGCTCTGAGATGTCACTCAAGTCCAGGCTTAAAGACATTTATGGCTCGTGCTGCTCATTCTCAAAAATTACATGTTCAGCTCTAACTTCAACACCACACTGGCCTTGAGCGGTGCCTCTCAATTCTGCGTTTAAGTCTAATTAACGGCCGTCTTTAAGCTCACACATCCACGTTTACACTGCCAGAAAGCTCTCTAGACTTTTCAAACCAGTGACCCTCGGGAGTATCTCTTTCTGTCTCTGGCTTTGCTCACATCAAGGCCGGGGCTTCTCCTCAGGCCCTCAGCGGGCGTCCGCTCCCGCCCTGGGGCCAGTTATATCCTCCAGCCCACGGCGTCGCTCCGCGAGGCGACCCGTCCCGCCGGGTGCCGCCCGGTGCCCTCCCGCCCTGGGCCCTCGCGAGGGGGCCGCCCCCCAGCGCCGCGGGCTCCGGGAGTGTCCCTCAGGCTCGCTCCGCGCCGCCCTGCGCCCGCCTCGGCCGGGCCGCCGGCCTGCAGTACCTGGACGAGGCGCAGGTGGTCGTCGGCCCACCGCGAGGCCCGCGCCACCACATTGGGGGCCCCCCTGTCCCGCCCGGAGGACGGCGACGAGGAATCCTCGGGGCGCCCCGCCATGTTGCGGCTTCCCGCGGGCGCGCGCCGAACTCCCCGGCCGGCAGCAGGGGGCGCGCGCTGCTCGGCGCCGTCTTGTGGGTCTGTGGTCCTCGCGGCCTACGCGGGTGGGCGGGGCGCTTCCGCCGCGCGGGAGACGGCGCCGCGGGGAGGGGTGGGTGCAGGTAGATGTGCTGCCGAGACCGTGGTCAGCTCTGGGCAAGCTCAGAGGACCGGGCGCTACCGTTTCTGCCAGTGCCACGCAAGAAAGGAGAGTGCAGAACCTCATCTCCTCCGCATGCCTCGTTCTCGTGTTGGCATTTGCATTGTACTGAGGTATTTTCAGAGTTACTCTGTAGGTCTGTGTCAGATGCTGAGTCTTGAACTGTTAATTGACTAAATACATGAAACCGACGTGTTTGGCAAATCAATACAATTAATATGTTTTAAAAGAAATTAAAATAGTTGCAGGATGGTACAAATTATGCAAGTTTTATTTATTGAAGGTAAATATGTAGAGTGTGTGTGTGTGTGTGTGTGTATACCATAAAAGACTACCCAAGAAACATGAAGTATAATTGCCTCTGGGAAAGGCCAGGAGGTTTCATTCTACAGCTTTTTGCAGATGGAACATTTTACAGCGAAATGTTCTATTTCCACATTGTCCAGTTCAGTGGCAATAGCAACATATGGCTGTTGCCTGCTGAAATATGGTTAGTGCAGCCAACTATCTGAATTTTTTACTTTATAAATTCTAATTAACTAAATCATAATGACTAGTGGAGTTATGGACTGCATAAGCATACTGTTGGATTTCTTTTAATGTGTGAAAATATTACCTTTAAAAGTCAAAATAGAATATGTTATGCTTGTAACAACACAGGCAGTGAGTTGTGCCTTCAAGTAATATAGTATCTCAGTATTGTAGCCCATAGAAAAAAAATAACAGTAGCTAACACGTTGGTCTTGCTTACTATGTGCCAAGGGTTGCTCTAATGGTTTTCATTTGGCAGCCCCCTTCTCCTCACAGCCACCTTAGGAAGTAGGCACTGTTACTGACCAGACAGGAAATGTGACTGAGTCAGGAGCCCAGGTCACCCAGCAATAAATGGTAAATAGCGATGCTGTGCTGACTTAACTTAGCTGACTCACTAGTTAATCACTGCACAGCATCTTGTATAAGCAGTCAGACAAATCACAAAATCCCTGTAAACTTTAAGACACAATACAACACAATGGATACTGGAGAAAATCCAACTACAAAGATACATTATAATTAAAATACTAATAATTATTTCAAATTTTAAAAATCTGTGTAATAGGCTGAATAAATTTAGATAATAAACGGAAAAGTGAATTTATTTATAGGTACATTTTATTGGCACGTTATATATACACCTCACAATTACACTCCACATTGAGAATTTGTACCAGTATATGACACAACTTAATTCTCATTTTTCTCCCTCCCGTCCCCATCCTACCTCCCCCACCCCTATATAAATAAGCATTGTTTCTTTTTACTATCAATTTTTGTCTTTCTTGATTACTTACCCCTAAGCCCCATTACCCTTTGAATATTTACTATTGCACAATATCAGTCATGCATTCTAGAACATATTTATAACTTGTTTCTCATATCAGAGAAAATATGCAATATTTGCACATCTATAACTTATTTATTGGAAAAGTGAATTTCTTTATGGGCAATCATTTGCCTAAAGATACTGGGGATTAAACACAGGACTTGGCACTGAACTACATCACCAGCCTTTAAATTTTTTTTTTTTTTTTAATTCTGGGATAGGATCTGGTTAAGTTTCTAGGTTGCTCAGATGGAGCTTGCACTCACCACCATCCTCCTGCTTCAGTCTCCCAGAGTCTGGGATTACAGCAGTGCACCACACACCTGGCTGCTAAACTTCCTTTCTGCTACCATTCTTCTTGTCCTGTTACTTGAAGTGGTCCTTTCTTGCTACTTCCCATCCCAAAGGTTTTTTCCTGTACTCCAGATGTCAGCTATCTAGGCACCTCTAAATCCTCCAGATTTCTTTAAGTGTCCTTCAATATTTTACCATCATCTCATAACCACTGATGGCAGAAGTATGGTTAGCTCTATCAAAGATCTATTCCTTTTGTTGGTGGTAATTACTGTGGACTCCCTGGATATAATGCCTGTGTGATCTCAGTAAGAAAGATATACACCAAAAGTCACTTTTAAATTCACTGTTGTATCCCTTAATTTCTCATGAATATAGATTGTGTTTGTAATATATTTTCATTGCTTTGATAGTAACTACATATAATTGACATTTTTCTGAAAAAAAAAGTCAACTGAATATTAATGTTCCTAGAATAAAAACAAGAAAGAAGAAAGGAAAATAAAAGAAAGAGAAATTGGGCTGGTAATGTAATTCAGCACTAGAGTACTTCCCTAGCATACATAAGGCCCTGAGTTGGGTCCCCAGGAACACAGAAAATAATTTTTAAAAGTTGAATATTTGATGAAGATCACTTACAAACTCACCGAGTTTTCTAGTCTTGGTTTCTGGGTTTTATTAGACAACCATTCTATTTTTTTTTATACCCCACATAATTCAAGATCAAGAGATGAGGTCATAAATTCCTTCTTGCCCTATTCAGGACTTCCAAGAGTGATCAAGGTTAACATCTTGAGATCTCCTGGTCACACTCGTCCTTATTTATTCACTACAATTTTATGTTGTCACTTTTTAAAAAGCAGATTAGGGGTTGAACCCAGGTCCATGTGCATGCTAGGCAAGCACTCTGTCACCTCCAGTGCAAGGACTTTATCTGAAGGAAACAAGAACACCCATGGCATGTCTTAGTGCAGATGAAATCTGCTGGGCTACTTCAAACAATGGCAAGAGGACATTGGGAAAAGGAGTGACGTTTTTATGGGAACTTGGGGGTAGGGAGAGCATTGTGGTGGATCGGGATTAGCTTGGCCTGGGTGGCAGGTTAGGGGACTTGCTGAAAGACTGCCCTCTTAGGACACCCAGGAAGAGAAGCCATTTTAACTGGCACAGCTTTGGGCATGTGCAGGAAAGAGAGCCATTTTGGATTGGGCACAGTTTAGGGGCCATTTTGTAGGCTATCAACTATCAACTCCAGTGCTCCCCTTCATTATTCTGATCTCTCAGTTTTTTGTCTCTGCAGGGGCCTGCCAGCAATCAGACAGTACCTGAGTCCGGGGGGGGGTGGGGGGTGGTGAGGATTAAGAAAAACACAAGACAGACAACAGACAAAGATGGGATCGGGAGGACCTCTTAGTCTGTACTGAGCAGGCACCGTGTTTATTGATCAGCCTATATTTATACTGATTTAGAAGGGTAACATGTCATCAATAATGGTTACTATGATCTTATACATTTATCGTTTGGTTGGTAGAAACAAAAGCAAGTAATCAAGAGATCAGTACATTTCATAGAAACGAGAACAGAAGCTTTGTAGTTCAGGCTGGCTCTGAGCTCACTATGTAGACTAGGCAAGCTTCGAACTCAGCAATCCTCCTGTCTCTGCCTCCTGAGTGCTGGGATTACAGGCGTGAGCCACCACCCCCGGCACTGTGGTATGCGGTATTGATTGTTGGTGGGCATGAGTCTCCACGCCCAGCATTCTATGTGGTTACTGGTATCAAACTCAGGACCTTGCGCGGCAGGCGCCGGAACCACTGAGCTAACCCTCCCGCCCAACAATTGGTAACTATAAACATGATGATCATAAGATTGGAATCAAGTTCTCAAAATGTCAAACTACAATTTTCTTAAATCTTTTCCCTAACTCTAACTTCCTTGTACTACTTTCTATTAATGCTTAACTTTTCAATAGAATGAGACCAGAAGAATAAGTACATCCATCATTCTGCTAATTCTATGTAACTCTGTCCTAGCCCATGTAGAACTGGAAGAGAAACAATACGTTGCTAACTTGAGAGACAATGGTCAGCGGGCCCAGCACAGGAATAGGGGAGTTTTCCTGGAGCCAGAACATGTTTTCTGGTGGTAACCCAGGGCAGCTCCTTGTTAAAGCAGATCCTCTGATATATTAGGGGCAGCACCATAAAGTGCAGACCCCCGACTCAGGAGTTATTCCCCAAAACCCCAGGCATAAATGCCTGGTCCAGTTACACCATGCTGAGCCGCTTCCCACATGTCTCATGTGTAATAACCTTTTCCTCCATCCATTTCAGCCAGCCATTCCCATGGTCACACCTCAGATCTTGCTTTCAGTGGCCCAGTGGCCTGCTCTCCCAACAGGCTTGTAGCCTGCGCAGGATAAAAGGGAAACTGGAAAGTGGAAATTAGTGAAGGTGTTTGAAAAGCTCCATTCTGTGTGGGTGGGTGTATCATTTTGAGGGTAGTGAGGAGTCAGGGTTCTGGGATTGAACCCAGGGCCTTCACAGTGTTACATCCCCAGCCCTTTTTTTTAGTTTAAGGCAGGATTTCACTAAATTCCCAGGATAAGCTTGTACTTGTAATCTTCCTTCCTCAGACTCCCAGAGTTCTGGGATTACAGTATGTGCCTCTACATAAAATTGTAGCTGTATCCTTTACTATTGCACCTGTGGATAGCAAAGTCCAGTTTCTTCAGACTTTCAACACTCATGCCAGCAATCCGGAGGCTTCTAGGCCTTTAATGTCAGGCTACTGCTATATCCTTAATCTCTTGTTCTGAAACTTCCAGCTTCTTGAACAGAGCACTGTGGGCTTTCTATCTCTGATTTTATAAACCTACATAATTCTAAATCCAGTTGCAATGTACACTGAAGGATCTTCTTATTCTTCTTTCCCTACTAGTCTGTAGAAAAATAGCTATGTGTCTGTACTGGATCTCCATGTGTTTGACTACTAGCCAGTCCTGAACATAATTCCTGATACAGAGGAAAATCTTGTTAAGCACTAGGTGAATAAGAAAGATGCTCTTCCATTCTCTCCATTGTAAAATCTCTACTTATCCTCTCTTCGCTTCCATCTCTATGCTCATCCCATTCTGTCCTGTTTTCATCCCAATTCAGTACTTCAGCTATTAATGAGAAAACTAGCAACATTAATCCATATGAAGAATTAGACTACAGTAAAGGCAACTAAACTAAGTAGATAAATATAAAATACAAGATAGGGCCAGAGGATTAGCTCAGCGGTTCCAGCGCCTGCCTTGCAAGCGCAAGGTCCTGAGTTCGAAATCCCGGAAACCACATACAATGCTGGGCCTGGAGACTCACGCCCACCAGCAATCAATACCACATACCACAGTGCTGGGCGTGGTGGCTCACGCCTGTCATCCCAGCACTCAAGAGGCAGAGACAGGAGGACTGCTGAGTTCAAAGCTCGCCTAGACTACATAGTGAGCTCAGAGCCAGCCCAAACTACAAAGCGAGACCCTGTTCAGAAAAAAAAAAAAAAAAGATAAAGGTTTTGTAAGTCTTTCCCTCTAAGTCCAGCGACTATTTTGTTGCCTTCCTGTTTTCATCTTATTCTTTGTTCACTACTGCTAACATACATGGTACATATCTCTTTGACACAACCTCCTAAAAACCATGTGGTCTAATTGTCCAAGGCCAGCTAAGTGGCTGCTTTCTGTCAGGGGCTCACCTTCTGGCACAGTCAGCTGGGGGCGCTATTCCAAGGGTATGAGGCCAAGAACATGATGAGTTAATTTAAGTGGGGAAGCTAGATTTGTTTTGCTCAGTCTGGCACTCTGAGCATGGCATTTGCCTTAGAAAGGGATGTAACACCCACGTAGAAGATAAAACTTCTCTGGGCCACACTCCTGAGCAAAATAAATCTTTGTTTCCTTACTTTGCTTAGTAATAATGAATCTCAAAGAGGAAAGATATGTGGAGGAATTTTTATAATGTACACTTTGCAAAAAGATAATAAGTTTGTTGAATCAAAGTAAGATACAAAGACTATAAGAAATTTGGGCTGGGGATTTAGCTCAAGGTGTCCTGTGCCAACTTTGGATGCACAAGGGCCCAAGTTCAATCCCTGGTACTGCAAAAAAAAAAAAAAAGTTAAAAAAAACAATTCACCAAAATAACAAAGATAATGTAGAGACATATTCCTGTACTGTGGCTATGTATCATCAATTTCAGAAAGAAATATGCTTACAGGATTATTTTATGTATAGTTTGTGGTTTTTGCCATTCTACTTTATTAAGTGGCAAGTCTGATTTGGAAAACTCTGAAATATTTCCCTCTTGAAGTTACTTAACATAACATTTATTCATTTTACAACTTACTTTTACTTCAGGGAAATAATCTGACATTTAAATCTAAGAATTTCTAACAGATCATTATAAATTGTATAGGCAAAATCTGAACGATATGAACACATATCCCTTATTTCCTACCTTGGAGCCCCAGCACACCCGTGCGGTGAAAGCTGCAGGAGCTGGTGCTATAAGTGAAACCAGTTTCTGTTAACTTGAGTAGAGAAATACTGAACTTGCAAAGCGAAAAAATATTCACATACAAAATTAGAGGATTCAGCTTTCACATACCAACAGAGACGGAGCAAACACTTTTGGAAGTGAATCTTGGAGGTACTAGACCAAAGAAGCAGAATAGAAGGCTAAATTATATGATGGGAGGTCACTCTAGAGTCATTCCTCAATGGCAATGACACGATGGCAGCCTGTAGTAGTTGGAGTAAAAATACTAGAACCGTTTTGTCAGAGTACTAAGGACTAGATCAAAAGAGAGGCTGGACCATCAGAACAGAGTTGCTACATTAAAACCAGATAATTCACGGGCCGGAGGGTTAGCTCAGTGGTTCCGGCGCCTGTCTCGCAAGCGCAAGGTCCTGAGTTCGATCCCCGGAAACCACATAGAATGCTGGGCGTGGAGACTCACGCCCACCAGCAATCAACGCCGCCGCATACCACAATGCCGGGCGTAGTGGCTCACGCCTGTCATCCCAGCACTCGGGAGGCAGAGACAAGAGGAT
>PVIC010006406.1:0-54109 GCA_004025085.1 Thryonomys swinderianus
TGATCTATACTGACACTTTATTCTAGAAATCTGAATCAAGTATTATAAACATTGCGTGAATGATGGCATTCAGTGAAGCAAGAGTGAAACTCCCAAAGACATCAGTTCTCACCTGTCCAGGTAGATATCCTGTGTTCTTCTCCTGCTCAAAAAGGTAAGCTGCATAGCCCACATTATCACTGTTTACAAGGTGGTTGGTGTTGTTCATGCTGACTGGGTGGATACTAAACCAGCTGTTAAAAAAGCAAAAGCCCTAAGTTGGTCAAGAGAGCCAGAATAGTTCGAGCTTGAGTTTTCTCCAGGAAAAAGTACTTTAAATGGTAAGCATTCCACATTTACATTGTCTCACTGTTAATGGGCTTAAGTTACAGATAATGACCAATGAAATCTCTTCATTTACTTAAAAATATAGAACTCCCTTTTCATGAATAGTTCATTGTTGTCATCCCTTCATAAGCTTTTAACAAGTATCAAGACCGGTCAGTTAGTTACCAGAGGATATATATCTAAACAACTGTATAGATGTAGATGTCCTTCAAGATAGGCACAAAGATAATAATTGTTCAAATCAGTCCACACCAATTCAAAAGAAACTGTACTGAGGTTCAGCTATGTGCAGGTGCAAATAAATAGTGGTTTGCCCTTAGAATCTCCCAGAAGACAAATACATGAATAAATGGCCTTAATACAGTGTTAAAAAAAAAAATGGAAGAAAGAAATAAGCATAAAGTGCTTGGAGACCACAGATAAGTATGAATTAATTCTTAAGGACAATATAGAGAAAGGCAACCGCAGAATAAATGTATGGAAGCATGAAAGAGGACATCATGAATAATTCAATATATGCTTATGCATAATTATTTAAACACAAAGCTATATATTTATGAATTAATCTTGCATCTGTTACTTTATCTGAGCTTCACAACAACCCTAATTGACCTTTACATTCATAGATCTCTCACAGAATCAAAACAATGGCCCCCTTGACAGCCAAGGCTCAAGTCTGTCTCTCTGAACTCCATTAACCACTGGCCTTTGTAACATCACACAGGTGAAAAAGATATTTACAAAATGGAGAACAAGGGCTGGAGGGTTAGCTCAGTGGTTCCAGTGCCTGCCTCGCAAGCACAAGGTCCTGAGTTCGATCCCCGGTAACCACATACAGTGCTGGGCATGGAGACTCACGCCCACCACCAATCAATACCGCATACCACAATGCCTGGCGTGGTGGCTCATGGCTGTGGTCCCAGCACTCGGGAGGCAGAGGCAGGAGGATTGCTGAGTTTGAGGCTTGCCTGGACTACATGGTGAGCTCAGGGCCAGCCTGAACTACAAAGCAAGACCCTGTCTCAAAAAAGGAAAAAGAAAAAAAAACCCAAATGGAGAACAATAAAGCAGATTAACCAGAATGTTCAAGATAAAAGAAATGTTCATGAAGTTTCAAGTTAATTTGGAATTTTTTTAAAGTCTGCTGATTCAATACTTTGCTGAAAAATTTAAACATTTTAGCTTATGTTCCTACCCAAGTAAAATACTATACAAAAAATGAATATTTGCTTAATGAGTAGGAATGTTTAAGACTTTCATATCTGCCTTCAACTTCAGTTCCTATTGCCTTCTGTAGTAGTAGATATAGGTCAGAGGAGGACAGGTCAAAACCAGTAGGGACTGGAAGGCAACATAAGTGAATTAAACTGGTTGGTACAATAGGAACTAACATAGTCTTTGGAGGTACATGGAGGGACTAAAATCCACAGCCTCTACTCATGTCCAGATGTCATTGCCTTTCAGAAGCGTAGCCAATGCTGCCAGGTATTCTAGATCTTACAATTTTTTTTCCACAGGAGTCACAAATCTGCTCATGTGTGTGTGTGTGTGTGTGTATGTGTGTGTGTGTGTGTGTGCATGCGCACGCGCTGACTTTAAATATCTTCAAGAACTGAATGGTATACAGAGAAAAGCCCAACTGCCACATACTAAGAAAAAATATAAAGTGCCAACATAGCTTGTGCACTATCTTTGGATTCTGATTCAAACCAAATAACTATTAAAAGGAACATACAGAGGTGGGGGAGGCAAGCTGGAAGAGAGGACAAAAAAGAGTTAAGATATGTTATATATGCGTACTAGCTCTCCATGAAGGATGTAATCATTATGCACTGCAAACATGTCTTCGTAAAAATAAGTGTTTTTGAAGAATAAAAGGGCTTTTTGGGTATATTTAAAGCATGGAAAACAACACAAATTGGCATTAGAACCTTTTCACAAATTATTTTTAATTTTCTTGGTTGTGATAATGATATATTTTTTAAAGAAGAAATTCTTTATCTGAAAGAGATATATAGTGAAATATTTATATGAGTGAAGTATCTGACATCTGTCATTTGTTTAAAATGCTCTAGCAAAATGAAAGAGATTAAATACAATGGCAAAGTATTGCCAAGAAACAGAAGCTGGATGACAGTTACAAGGAGAATCATACTAATAACTCTAAATTGATATGTATTTGAAATGTTATAGTAGATATTTGTTTCAAAACTTATAAAGCACAGTGATACACCAAAAGTTCAGGCTGAAATAAGCTAAACTCATCCTTACAAGGTTTTTATATTAAGAAAATCCTTCTACTAGTTTTCTGAGCATGTATGCACCTCTATGACTGTCTCTTAAAATTCAACTATTAAGTTTTATTGAATTTGATAGGTGAGACTAGGTTACAGTATTGTAGAGGGTGGATTCCTACTGATTATAACAGAATGAACAGATTCAACTATGCATTACTCAGGACAAACACACTACTGCCATAATACTAAATGGGGAAAAACAGAAAGCTCTCCCTCTAAAATAAAAAACAAGACAAGGATGCCCATTATCACCACTTCTGTTAAATATAGTGCTTGAAACATTACCCAGAGCAATGAGGCAAGAGGAAAAAAAATAAAATGGATACATATGGGAAAAGAAGTCAAATTATCACTATTTGCAGATGACATGACCTTTTACATAGAAGACCAAAAAAAAATTACCCCAAAAGATCTGAAATCACCAATAAAGAAATTAGGAAAGTAATGCCATTCATAATAGCATGAATAAAAAATACTTTGGGCTTGAGCTAACTAAGTAAGTGAAAGATCTCTATAGTGAAAATTACAGTAAAAGGAGACCAAGAGGATATAAAATGGAAAGATAGCCTTGTTTCTATAGAGGCAGAATGAATATTGTTAAAATACCCATACTACCAAAACTATATAGACAATGCATAGCCAATTAAAATATCACCAGTAGTCCCTTTTTTAGAACTAGAACAAACAATCCTAAAATTTATACAGAACCAGAAGAGACTCAGAATAGTACTGGGCAGCAAAAGTAAAGTATCCCTCAGTCTCAGACCTCAAGTTGTATTACAAACCTATAGTGATTTTAAAAAAAAATCACAGGGCCAGAGATTTAGCTAGTGGTTCCGGTGCCTGCCTCGCAAGCACAAGGTCCTGAGTTCCATCCCAGTAACCACATACAATGTTGGGCATGGTGACTCACATCCACCAGCAATCAATACTGTATACCACAGTGCCAGGCATGGTGGCTCATGCCTGTAATCCCAGCACTTAGGAGGCAGAGACAGGAGAATTGCTGAGTTCAAGGCTTGCCTGGGCTACATAGTGAGCTCAGAGCCAGCCTGAACTACAAAGCAAGACCCTGTCTCAAAAAAAAAAAAAAATCACAGCACTAGCACAAAAACAGACATACAAATCAGTGGACTAACATGGAAGATACAGGACAAACCCAGAAACATTCATCTTTGATAAAGGAGCCAAAAATGTACATTGGAGAAATCATAGTCTTTTAAGGAAATGTTGCTGGGAAAAGGGGTTATACATATCCAGAGGACTGAATTCAAACCCGTACCTTGCATTATGTATGAAACTAAAATAAAAAATTATCAAAGATCTAAATATTAAGATAGAAACATTTAGTCTGCTGGAAGATAAAACAGGTAAAACTCTTACAGACGTAGGCACAAATAAGAATTTTCTGAGCAGAACATCAATTAGATCAGAGATAACATAAATTAATAAATGAAATTATAGCAAATAAAAAAGCTTCTTCACAGCAAAGGAAACAACAAATAATGTGAAAAGACAACCTAAAAACCGGAAAAAATTGCAAGCTGTACTTCAGACAGTACTAATATCTAGAATATACAAGGAGCTCAGAAAAAATAGACCTCCCAAAATAAATGATCCAACCAAAACAAGGTGAACTGAAGTAAATAGGCTTCACAGAGGAAGTACAAATGTCCAATAGATATATAAAAAAAGAAATGTTCAGCATCTCTGTCCATCAAAGAAACGCAAATTCTAAAAACAATGGAGATTAAATTATATACTGCAAACAATGACTATCATCAAGAAATAAAATAATAAATACTAGCAAGGGTGCAGGGCAAACAGGAACCTTTTTCTATTGTTGGTAAAAACATAAACTAGTAAAACTATTAGTATTAGTTATTTTTCTCATTGCTGAGACAAAATTTGACACGCAAAGTTAAAGGAGAAGTTTAATTCAACTCAGAGTTTGTAGAGGTTTCTGTCAACCACCTTCAAGACATGACACCATGGCAGAGAGGCATCACAGAGGAGAAATAGTTCATGATACGGTAGGCAGGAAATAGTAAGCAGCAAGCAGCAAGCAGCAAGCAGCAAACAGCAAGAGCAGCAGCAAACAATGAGCTCATTTTTCCCTTTTATCCCAGACAGGGTTCTGCCTTTTTCAGTGGTCACCTGGAACTATGCTAATTCCATTCAGTGAACCAATTTAGAATCACAGATGATTAGTTAATCCCAATATCACATGTCCTAGATAGTCATCTCTGAAAAATCCCACCTACGAGTCCATGAAGCTTTGGGAGGACATCTAGATAGAAGCCACAGCAACTACTATGGAAATCAGTTTGGAGATTCTTCACAAAAACTAAAATAGGAATTTCGTTTCACCCAGCTATTCTCATTCTACATATTTTCCCTAAAGATATATACCATATTACAGTGATACACATGTGTATACACATACTCATGTTTATAGCAGTACAACTCATAATAGCTAAATCTTGGAACCACCTTATATGTCCATCAACAGATGAAAAATGTGATATATCATATATATATGATATATATATGTATGTATATATGTATGTATATACATACACATACATATATAAAACATAAAAAACATAAATATGTACTAGTAAAACTATTAGTATTAGTTGTGTGTGTGTGTGTGTGTGTGCCATAAAGGATAAATGTGAGTCATTTGTAGGAAAATTGGTTCACCTTGAAACCATAATGTTAAGTGACATAAATCATGTATACAAGTTTAAATATCAAATCTTTGAATATATGATAAACCCAAAGTATAAATAATTTAAAGAGCAAAATAAAAGACATATAATAGAAAACAGGAGATATATCTTTTCCAAAAGGGAAAAGGATCTGGAAATGGAGGGAGGATAGATGTAGAGAAAGAGAATTTTTAAAAATTAAGATGTGTTATATACATGTTTATTTCCTGTGATAAATGTAATCATTCAGTACAACAAATATATACTAATAAAAATTAAAAATAATAACAATTTTCTAATAAGTCTTTTTCTAATTGTGTATTTTTTTTTAGTTATCTTGGTTTGGAAGGAAAATGAGGTGAACATGATTCCCAACCAAAACATTTCAGTCTGATATTCTCATTCTGAGGTTCACCAGATTCAATCACAGTGCAAGCTCTCCACTACAGTTAAACACGCAGAACAATTCCTTCAGTGCTGGTAATTATTTAGCAAGTATTAGGCAAAGGACTTTATATATAGGATCTCATTTTCCCTTCACAGGGACCTCTTGAGTTAGGTGTCATCATGACACTCATTTTACAACCAGGGAAACCAAGTCTGGATGGTGACGTCAACTGATGAAGGTCACACAGTCCCAAGATGAGAAGCAGGGTTTCAGGCCCATGCTTGTCAGCCTAGAGTTGCTCTGAGCCACTCGGAGTCTGTCCCTTCTATTCAACCACTTACTAATGTAATATCAAGTGACTAATTTTGACTCTGTGTGGGTTGCTAGAATATGAAGACAAATGAAAGAGCATTTCACCCTTGAAAAATACTTCACAAAGAAAGAGATGTTTGAGGGAGTCTGAAAGGATAAGTAGAAACTTGGCACAAGAATCACTAGAGTAGAGGCGTTCCTAGCAGAAGGGGGAATATCTGCAAAGGTGGGAAGAGGTGAAAAAATATGTGCAGAGAATTGTTAGCCAGGGTGGCCAGAGCAGAAGCAATACAAGAAAATAATGAAGGAACTGTACAGGGCATTCAATCAACATGCAATTATTGGGTATGATGAGTACAGTGTTCAATCCAAGGAACAAAGAATATCATGTGTTCTCTACCTCCAGTGAACGTATACTGTCCACACTGGTATTTATGGAGAGATCAAGTGCTAAGAATTTTGTCTGTTAGCTCAGTTTGTGATAGCTCAATTTTAGAAACAACCCAAATGCCCATCAGCTGGAGATTAGATAAAGGAGACATGGTTTTTCTATAAAATGGAGTATTGCTCTACCTTAAAGAATGATAAGTTTGAGTCATTTATACTCAAATGGATGTACCTTCAGGACATACTCATAAGTGAAACAAATAGGTCACAGATGTATAAATATCATATCTGTTCTCTGGTATGAGAAATTGAAGATGTTAATAAGTTCTAGAATGTCCGATGGATATTGTGAAAGAGAAAATATGCAAAGGGAAATGTGGTGGAGGAGTGAGTAATGAGGGGTAAAGAAAAAAATGTGATGGTAATTAAAAAAAAGGAAACAAAACTTATGCATTTAGGGGGTGAGGGGTTGTTGGGTGGGTAGGGGAATGGGAAAAAATGAGAATTAAATTGTGTCATATGCTGGTATGAATTCCCACTATTGAGTGTGCTCACAATGTGTATATACAATGTACAAATAAAGATAAAAAATTTTTAAAAAGAATTTTGTTCTGCTAAAACACTATAGACTTGATTTCTTACTTTATTTGCATAAGCGCTTAAAGAATAACCTCTTTCTTTAGAAAACTGTTCAGATTAAAGATGATGAGCCCAACCAAAGGGGCCCTTCTGAAGTTATCATAAACCTGGGGTCAGTGTCCTGAGATCTCCACCATCTCGGCTCCCGGGAAGAATCAAACATTCTTAACTAATTCTTCTTCTCTTTACAAATCCTATGTGCAGGATTTGGCCTTCTCCCTCCCTGCTGACATCAGAGAGTCTGGTTTGGGTGAATCCTATTAAGTTATGGAAGTAAAAAGCCTTTGTCCTAAGTGATCAACAAAAGAAAGACAAAAATGGCCAAGAATTTTTTTTTAATTCACCCTAACTAGGAACTGAAGAAATTAAAAGGAAAACAACAGCAATTCAGCTTATTTGAGTCTATTACTTGGCAACTATTGTAATAATACCAAGATTAGAAAACGACTAGAGAGAACATTCTTCTCATGCTTGTAGCAGGAATAAAAACCAGCAAAATCTTTCCGGAGAGCTATTTAGTAATTTATAGGGGGAGCTTTAAAATATAAACATTTGCTTTAGCTCAGCAATCCAATTTCTGGGAATTTAAAGAAATAATTGGCAAACAAGTTTGTTGAAGGATTATTATCATTTCCTATTTTCTGATGAAAGCTATATAAATGTCAAATATCAAATAATTGATAATTAGTGGAGTATATGCTAATATAACAGAATATCATACAGCAATTTTAAATGATAATTTTTTTAAAATACTAGTTAGTATTGGAAATATACTCATAAGGCATTACTAAGTGAGAAAAGAAAATCCAACTGTATACATTAAAAATCCCACTTTTTTAACTGAATTCTTTATTGGTACATTTTATATACAGCTCACAATGACACTCAACATTGGGGAATTTGTACCAATATATGACACAACTTAATTCTCATTTTTACCCATATCCCTACCCACCCTACAACCCCCACCCACTATATACATGTTCTTTCTTCTTCTTTTCCAATCATATTTATTTTTCCCCTCATTACTTTCCCCTACCATATTCCCTTTGAATATTTCCTATTTGATAGAATTTTTGAAATAAAAATCCCACTTTTTAAATCAAAAGTATATGTATGTTTAGTCTAAAAAGTCTAAAAAGCTATATAAAATTTTAGTATTACTCTGCCATAAAGAATGGCACATTTCATTCATTTATGTGCAAATGGATACACATTGAGGACACACAAATAAGTGAAATAAATAGATCACAGATATGTAAATACTATATCTTTGGTAGGAGAGCCTGTAGGGGGTAAATGAGTTCTAGAATATATGATAGATTTTGTGAAATAGGAAATATTCAAAGGAAATGTGGTAGGGGAAAGTAATGAGGAGAAAGAATAAATATGATTTGGAAAGAAAAAGAAAGAACATGTATATAAGGGGTGGAGTTGGTGGGGTGGATAGGGATATAGGTAAAAACGAGAATTAACTCATGTCATATACTAATACAAATTCTGCCACTGTTGAGTGTGATTGTGAGCTGTATATAAAGTGTACCGATAAAGAATTCAATTTTTAAAAATGTTAATAGACGTTAGCTCTGAGTCTCAAAATCAATGGGTGAATTATAAAAAGTTTTTTCTTATAGTTGAACTTTAGAAACTGCTATTAGTGAAAGAAACATTTTAAAAACCACTTGGTACAACCCCTGGCGTGAGTTCCGGTGTAAACTCTGGCTAACCACGCATCCGTGGAAGTCTGCTCTGGTGGGGGATGCTGGCCTGGGGAGACGTGGGCTCAGACGGGGCTCCTCTGGGAACTCTCTACTTTCCACTCAGTTCCAGTATGATCCTAAAACTGTTCTACAATATAAAGTTTGTGGATTAAGTATACTAAAATCTGAACCACAGCTATGGCTAACACTGGCACAATGTTGCCTCTTCTATTTTCCATTACACAAAGTGACCACAGAACGAGGGTTAGAGAAGCATTTGTCATCTGAGGAGGAGGAACAAGGTTAGTTTGAATCAATCATGTGGGATGACAGATGTTACTGCCTTGTTATGGCCATCACTGAAAAGTACAACCCACTATTAAAAGTTTTTTAAAAATCTCTATCAATCCAAAAAAAAATGTTGAGAAGTGTGAAAAAACAGAAGCCTTGAAGAAGAAACATAATGTTAAAATATATGACGAGTATGTGTAGCTATGACCCAAAACTGAATGGCACTCATAATAGAAATATCTGAGATGTTAAATACAAAAGAAAATAACAGAAAATATATATGGAAAATTCAAACTTGCAAAGAGCTTAGTTAACTATTTTCATCATACTGCACAGACTTCAAGACCAACAAAAAAAAAAATCTTTATTAGAGAAAGAAAGAAAGTCACTTCCAAAACAAATAAGCAACCAAAAATCCCTTTCAGCTCATGGAAACAACCCAGTTCATGTTTTTTAATGATGTTCCCATGTCCAGAGGTGAAACTAAACAAGCAGCTACTTTTACACAATGCCCCATTATTCACACTTATTTCTTATTAAATTCTCACAGGGGCAAATGGACAGAACCAACTGCATCTGAATATTTACCATTTTTAATTTGGGATGATACAATTTTGAGCAATTTTTCTCCTTTTTACTTTCCTATATTTTCAAGTTTTTATGGTGAATATATGTTATGCATAGATTAAAAAAAAAACTTGGAAAATGTAATAAAGTCCCAGATTTTTTTTCAGGTTAAGAACTTTCCAGATATCCAACAGTCAAGTCCAGTGTTTTCTGCCAACAGGTTTCTATGGTTTTGTTTTCTAAACTTGGAGTAGCCTGACTTGTACAAGTCGATTAATCTCCGTTATCAGTGAACCGTCCAGCCCTGTTATTGATAAGCCCTTACCAAGCACTTCCTCTATCCGTGAGGATGGGGAGACTCGGAGGAAAGCTCGGTAACAGCCCTGGCCTGGAGAAGCAGGCAGCAGATGGCAGGGACAGAGCAGGAGAAGTGACAGAGAAAGCATCGCTCAAGAGGTAACAGTCGTAGACGGCAGAGAGTTACACACACTCATCATTTGAGCCCCGTAACTCCGTATCATTTGAGCAAAACAATGTCATTCCACAAATAGGGTTATTCCAAGTGCATACGCAAGCTATTCAAATATCATGCACAAAAACACTGCCTTTCATTTTAGAAATGTGCCTTTACAGGACCCTCACAAGACTCCTTCCTGTGAGAATTAAAGAGTTTGCAGCATAAAAAGCAGCAGGCAACAAAGCGATCACGCAGCCATTGTCAGCCCTTCCATTTACAGACCTAACAAATAAGAACCACATCACGCTGATTCGTCTGGAGGACTGACCAGGCACAGAGAGCAGCGGGAGCTGCCACTTCTGCCGTGAGGAAGAGAATTTGGCAGAGGAGAGCCGGGTGGGGGGAGGGGGAGGGGAGTGGTGTCCTCCAGCTGTCCTTCCCAAGGTCCTTCCACAGGTACAGAAGGAGCCAGAGCACCATTGAGTTTATCTGCCCATTTCACTTTCTTTTTCCTGTTTTCAGCCTCTAGTTTGGTTTCTTCCTTTATAATTTCTTCATCCATATGGTGTCTTCCTACGTCAGGATCTCTCAACATCAGTTTTCTCTCTTCCATCAGACCACAGACGGTGCTGACTTTAAATCTCCTGAAGTCACCTTGTGAAAGCTATCAGCTTATATTTTATGCAGATTTCAGAATATCCCAACCATGTTCTCTAGTCAGTGTTTCTACTTAAGGAAGAAAAGGATAAGAGACAGAAGTATTTCCTCAATAAACAGAGATGAACTGCAGCAAAGCAAGGCCTTACAATTTTGAAGGCTGTCAGGATCTGTGGAATAATTTCAGCCACCTAATTGAATTCCTTTCCTATTCCTCAGACAGCTGCTTCTCCTACTCCCTCACCAGCCTTCATCTCCAAGCCTAGTGCGCAACCCTTTACTGATCTGTCCAATGCTCTTGTAGAAAAACCAAACCTACCCTGGTTCTGTGGTGCACACCTGTGATCCCAGCACCCTGATATGCTGAGGCCAGAGGATCCCAGGATTGAGGCCATTCTGAGCAATTAGCAACTGAACAAGACAGTCTCAAAACAGAAAATCAAAAGGGCTGAGAATGTAGCTCAGTGCAAATACACTGGGTTCAATCCCCAGTACAAAAATAGAATCCAAATCTAATCTCTCTCTTCAATATCTGGCCCTTTGTCCTCTGCTGTCCAAGATACGGCTGCCTCCTATCAACTCAAGTGGACCTGACTCTGGCTCATGCTTTATGATCATGTTCCTTTGCTCTTTCCTGGTTCTCATTTTCCAGTTAATTCCAGCTTTTCCTTCAGTTTTCAACTTCATTATCACTTCTTCAAGGAAACTGTTTTGTCTCTCTCTGATTTAAATTGCTCTAAGATTGTTCTATGTACTTTCCTTCCTTGGCACTTAACCTGATTATACTTCAATTATATCATTCTTAGCATGTGATCCAACTCTGATTTTATGTGTACCATATGACTAACTCCATGCTTTGACCCATTGGTGGACAGTAACTTCCATAAGGGCAGCAACTCTGGCTATTTTTGTCCCTGACTGTACTCCTAGGACTGCCTGAATCTGGGGCACACATTTTCCATGTTATCTAATAAGCAAATGCATGAATAACAATCTATACAGACAGAAAAGACTATATCCATATGTGAGAAATGGGGAAAATGAGTCTCAGAGGAATTAAAGCAATTTTCTCAACTAGCCACAAGTGTAGGCATTTGCATTTCAGGGGTTGGATTCCTAATGTGGAGGTCAGGACACATGCCCTTCCAAAGCCTTCAAGTACTGGCTGGCACATAATAAGTAGATGCCACGTGCAGATTTATTGAATGAAGAGACAAAAATAAAAAGGAATAATTTATGAACTTCAATATGGCTTTCAGCATGAAAAGGATAATCCTGGTTGAGACACTGGGTGGGTCACAGCAGTTTTGTTCCATCTCCAAGAACTCAGTGGACCCAACAAACTCTGGAGTTGTGAGATTCTCCACTTCTAACCTTCACACCCTGGGATTCTGCCTAACAACAGGCACCGGATGTGGCAGCTGATTATTTAGCAGCCTGTATTTGACTTTATGTGTGGGATCATTCCTAGTGTATTCAAAGAGCTATTATCACTATGCAACAAGAGGCAATTACATGGAGAGTAACATATGGCAGCTATGGAAACAATGGAAAATTATTGCAGGATGTTAAGCATAACAGATGGAGAAGATTTGCTATAACCTTGACAGTTGACTTCTAGATACATTGTATGGTTGTATCCAAAGGAGTATTGAACATCTGGCAAAAAAAAAAAAACCCTGCTACTTTTTGTTTCCACTGTTAAATTATTCAGAAACTAATAAAGCAGGATTATGAGTCTTCTTAGTCATTCAGTCAAGAAGTTGAGTAGAAATTATAAGGGAGCCAGGAATAGTTCCACATATGCCTATAACACCAGCATTCAGAAGGCTGAAGCAGGTGAGTGCAAGTTCAAGGCCATGACTAAGCAAGATCCTTCCTCAAAAGAAACTAGGAGGGAAAGCTACCGTCTCCCAACAAATGTAAGATGCACAAAATGTAATTTAGTCAGGGATATAGGCTTTTATCCTAAAGAGTCAAGTCCCATACTAATGTGCTCTGTAATCTATGCCTTTCCATTTTGTTTCCCAGCCACTCTTTGCCCGAGCTCACTCTCTGGGCTCACAACTCACTGTTGTTCATGACTCTCTGAAAAATACCATTTTCCCACTCAGATATCATTTTCTCCCAGAAACTTTCCACAGTGTTCTCAGGAAGATCTCAGTGCTACTTCTTCAAAGGCCCACAAAATTATTTATACCCAAATGACAGCAGTTCGGTCATTTCATCAGAGGGGAGTTATTTATTTTCTTATCTGTTGCCCAGTCACCCCACCAGCCAGGGTGGAGACCATGCCTCATTCCTCAGAACCTAAGCCAGGCTCATACTGCAGTCCCAACAGTTAGAAATTCTGAGTTAAAAAAGAAATTCTGAGATAAATCCCAGGTAGACATTAATGAATAAATGAATTTATTATATGGAAGAATGATTCTTATGTCAACCCATACTGCAAAGTCTTTCAGGGAGTTTTTAAGTGACCCTGTTCAGATCCAGGAAAGTAATTCCAGTGCTAAGAATTTTAGGCCCTCTTATTGCCATTAATGGAGTTTTGTAGAAAGGATGAAATCATGCTGTGTTCCTTACCTTTGAGGTATTATTTTTCTTCTATTCCATCCACAGAACATGGCATATCTCATTTAATCCTCAATTAACCTTATCATGTATTTATTTTCATCCCTACCTTTTTTCCCTCCCTGTTGCTTCCAACTCTGGGTCCCCTTCCTCTTTGCAAAAGCTCTATTTTCATTATTTTATTTATTTATTTATTTATTTTTGAGACAGGGTCTCACTTTGTAGTTCAGGCTGGCCCTGAGCTCACTATGTAGCCCAGGCAAGCCTTGAACTCAGCAATCCTCCTGTCTCTGCCTCCTGAGTGCTGGGATTACAGGCGTGAGCCACCATGCCCGGCTCTATTTTCATTATTTTTTCTTTCAGTTTTTTTTCCCACTCCTTTTTTCTCTCCTTACCCTCTGTCCTCCCTCCACCTCTTGCTCCCCCATCCCTGTGAAAAAGAGCTGCCTACATAGATATTTTCATAACTCCAGTTCACAGATAGCCTATCACCATCCTACTGTTTATTATCAGTACTTGAATGCTCATTTCATCCTATAGCACACTCAAAAATGCTTAGAGATTGAAAACTGGGAGACAGAACAGTCACATAACTTGTCTGAAGCCACCTCGCTGATAAGAAAGGAACCCAAGCCATTTGCCTCTAGTGCCCAGAGCTGTCTTCCATTCCCAAGGGCATGTCCGCCTCCTTTGACAGTTCACAAGTTTGGGGTCCAGAACACACCTCATCAGCTTCTGAACCAGACCAACGACAGCGACCGAAATCACATACAAATGCAAATAGCTTCTTTTGAAGAAAACCAGCACTTCACATTTCCTACAGATAACAAAGCCAAAATCTGTACCAAGCTCTAATTTTATTTTATCTGCATCTTTTGGGTGGTCTCAGTCCTGCTGCTAGCCCTAACTGGCACCATTCTGCACCAGGCTGAATCCTTTTAGAAAAATTTAAGCAAATAATCTCAAAACCATGGCTACCTACTTGGTTGTGAAGCTGGTCCCCCCACCCCGTTTTATCAAGAGATAACTGTCAGCAGAATGTGGTGCCATATACCTGAAATTCCAGCACTCTGGGAGGTTGGGGCAGGGGATTCCAGGTTCAAACCCAGCAAATTAGCAATTTAGTAAGAGCCTGTCTTAAAATGAAAAAAGGACTAAGGATGTAGGTCAGAGCAAGGGTGCTTGGTTCAATCCCCAGCCTATGAGCTATTTTTTTAAGTTTTCTCTAAAAGGCTCTCACTGTGTAGCCTCGTCTGTCCTTTGGATCCTCCTGCCTCAGTCTCTTGAGTTCTGGGATTACAGGCCTGCTCCCCGATGCACATAGCTGATCACAAGATAGAAATAACCATTCCTGTATACTGAGTCTTTGTATCATACGTCAGATGCTGTGCTAAATTACTCCATTGTCCTTACTTGGGTTACGCTTACATCCGGCCCATTGCACGGGGAAGTGCTGGCTCAGTAGCAGCCGAGAACGGTGTCCAAGGTGTGGGGACTGGATCCCAGGCGCCTCCCTTCAGTCAACCGTACATCTCATTCTCAGCATTGGCTGCCGCTATTCTAGGCCATTTCCCCCACAGTTAAGAAAAGATACAAGGACAGATTTATAAAAATAAAATAAATACTAGGAAGGAAGAAAATAGATTACCTGATAAGGCCTAGTTCAACTCCATTCAAATCGATCATTTTCAGAACCAGCATTTCCCTCTCTGTGTTTGAAGAATACCTGGTCAGCAAAATAAACACACAGAAAACTTTGTTCAGGTCCCTGATAGAGACCAGCACACATACATGATTAGACAACAAATGCTCACACACATGCACACCAGAAAGAACAAAAGAAGCATGCTACTTAGTGGAGTTCCCCAACACTCCTGAGAATAAAGAGCGCTGTAAGTGGTACCTCAGCTAAGAAAATAGTTTACAGCTTGCTCAAATAGGGAGTCTAGGCCAAGGGACTGGAGCAGAAAAAGACTTTTATACCCATACTCCTTGATACCTATGCATTTCCTACAAAAAAGCTTTGTCTTTTATCTTTCTGCTCACCTATATTTAATAGAATATCTTAAAAAGAGCAGAGAGGCTGAGCTTGGCCAAGCTACTTGGGAGACTGGGCTGGATTCCAGGCCCACCTGGGCAACTTACTGGGACTTTATCTCAAAATAAAATTTAAAGAAAGATGTGGAGATAGAGCTCAATGTTATACCACTTGCTTAGCACATGCAGGCCCTGGACTAAACCCTCAGTACCACAATAAAGAAAGAAATGGTAAAAGGAAAGAAAAAAGAACGGGAAGTATGTAAAACTAAAAGCATTCAAGGCATGTAATCTAAATGTTCTTTATGTGCTTTCTGAAAAATAAAGTATTTCCTAAGACACCTTTCAAAGCTACTGAAAAAATGTGCAGACAAATATAAAATGACAAACTGCAATTATTGCTGCACACAGCCACAGTAGCAAAGGACGTCACTTCTGTCACAGCTTGCTTCATCACTTTAAGACCACCACTACCGCCATCATCATCATCATTATCACCATCATCCTCTCCTTCAGTTGTTCCATTTAGTTACAATAATTTTATATCTCGGTCTTTCTTCCAATTTCTTTATTCTTTATCTTTTCTCTTGTGCCCACTCATCTAGACTAAAATAATTTCTTCTGGATTTTATACAATAGCTTTTTCATTAATTTAACAAAGGTGCATGTTAGGCACGTTTTTAGCTCCATTTTATAGGTAAAGAAGTTGGGAGCCAATACAGTAAATTCAGACAAGCAGGAAAGCTACACGGAGGCCACAGTTGTGCCTGATTTCGGAGCCAGCATGCTCCTTATACCCACGCATGCTTCCAACCGCCAACATAATGCAAAGACATGAAAAAAGTGGTGTTCGTGTCTATATTCACTTTTCATTTCTACTTGTCTTAGCCAAACACATTCTCACACTGTCATCTCTACTAGATAGCAAACAAATCAAATAGCAACAAAAGGTCAAGGAAGATTCATTGATTTTATTCTGATAATTCCCACTCACCTTGCTCTCTCTGACTGTGGATTCTGAAGGTAAGAGGTGGGGCTGCGGTTAATTTGCACACCAGCAACATTTCCTTTATTGATGAAGATTTTGCCTGGTTTCATATTTTGGTGTGCTATGTCAATGCTCTGACAATTAAAGGGGAAAAAAGGAGTCATAAGCTTAGACTCTTGTTGGAAGATGATGATTTAGACAATACAAACAGAACAACCCTGTGATCACTTTCTACCACTATAGATAAAATCTGGAGAGCCACATGTTTCTGGAGGTAAATAGAAGCGGCAGTCGGTGGAGCTAGAGAAGTGGAGGAAGAGTAGTACTAATTAGGTGCCTAATCTCATAGAGTTCCATCTCCTCAGCTCTTGGGAAGGCCTATCATTTTGCCATCTCAACTGGCAGCTAATGGGGACTCGTGTGTGACCAGATGGGGCCCTATCATTTATGGGGTTTATACACAGAAAATCTCTGTAGATAATAAATAACATGGGGCTTACAGCCATAGAACATTTTTTTTTTTTTTTACAATGTCAATACCTCAGGCCAAATAAGCCATAGCTCAGAACTGAAGCAGAAGGGAGACTGGAAGAAGGAAGGAAAATCCTGATACTGTGGTCACACCCAGGTACTAGGAAAGGTTCCCTGTGAAATATCAAACCACTGCTAAAATGTCTATAAAGAACAGCCACTTCTGAGGCTCTGCGCCTACCTTTAAGATACCAGAGACCATGTATTCAAAGCTTCGATTGTTAAATCCTTCACTGGCAAGGACAAAAAGAGTGTACTGGAAAAATCCTCCGGGTCCCGAATGTGTGTGAGTGCCACTCAGGATGACATTGTCTCTTCGGTACAGAGATCCATACTTACTCTCCAGTCTGTTCACCACCTTCAAGGCCAAAAAAGGACAAAAAGAGGATATAAGAGAAGCGAAGCTCAGCGTGAGAAAAGGCTTCGATGAGTTCCGTTCCTGACCCACCCTTTCGAGGGGCTTCAGTGTATCATAGATGGTAAGAAGCACAGGAACCACAGCAGCAGCAATGCTAATGTTTGGTAGATTCTTACTGTGTGAAAGTACCATGACAGGTATTTCATATGCATTGTATCACTTAAAAATATTTAGGACAAACCCCAGAAGTAGATGCTGTTAACTTTATTTTTCACCTGAGAACACTGAAGTACTGTGTACAGAAGTCAAAGAATTTCTCACTGATCTAAGTCTAACTAACTATGAGGGCGGAGCTTTTACCCATTTAAAAAAATATCAAACATTTTATTGTATTGTATTTATCATGTTTATTTGTACATTCTAGGTATATGTTATGATCTCCTTCATCATTGAGGATTAGTACCAGTACATGCCTTATCTTGATTCTCATTATTTCTCACTGTTCTGCCCTCTTCACTCCCCCTCATAAGTTTTGTTTCTGGGGGTCTCCCCCCCCTTTTACCATCAATTATTTTTCTTTCCTATTCAGTACACAGTATTAATATCCAGGCACTTGTGCTAAGGACTGGGTTGAACAGCAAGGTGTTTATATTTTACCTTAAAGATGTTTTTATTCCAATGATGGATAAAGAAACAAGCAAATAAATATATAACACCATACACTGATAAATACTATAAAAACATTCCTTGATAAGGAAAAAGATAGTGGGTATTAGAAAGTATCCTTCTGGAAAGGGGATCTTGCACAAACATAAATGAAGAGAAAAGCTGGCTGTGTTGTGTCTGGAGGGAAAGCATCCCAGGTGAAGTGCACAGACATTGTAAAGGCCTCTGAGCTCCTCTGCTGCCTCATTTTTCAAAATGAAGAATTCACTGTTCCCTGAAAGACTATCATACCTATTGGTCTAAGGAAGGGGTCCACTCTGCAGAAGGACACCCTATAATGCTGGAGAGTGTTACCTTAGAAACACTAGCTAGCCTCATGCATGAACAATTGAGAAGTACACCCTTCAGGCTCAGCCAAGACCCTACGCACCTGTAGCCCCAGCCCTCACCTGTATTCCACCTCATCATACAGAAGTGATACTGTGTGACTCACTCTAACACGAGTCAGAGCTGCCCAACTCAAAATTCCAGCCACTCTAGAATTTTCTTTTCTTTTTTTTTTTTTTTTTTTTTTTGAGATAGGGTCTTGCTTTGTAGTTCAGGCTGGTCCTGAGCTTACTATGTAGCCCAGACAAGCCTTGAACTCAGCAATCCTCCTGCCTCTGCCTCCTGAGTGCTGGGATTACAGGTGTGAGCCACCACGCCTGGCACTGTGGTATGTGGTATTGATTGTTGGTGGGCATGAGTCTCCATGCCCAGCATTGTATGTGGTTACCGATTGAACTCAGGACCTTGAGCTTGTGAGGCAGGCACCGGAACCACTGAGCTAAATCTCTGGCCCCTAGAATTTCTACTTAAAGTAATATATGATTATTACTGTACTAAACCACTAGGTGTTGGGAACTGTGGAAAACTTACTCAGATTTATGACTTACTTGGATTTAAGAATATCTGCCCTGGCTTGCAGATCAGTTACTGGGATTATTGTGGACATCTGCTGTGCCCTGCAGGATTTTAAATTATAAGGATTACTGCACTAGGATTATTGGTTTTAAAACTTACTCAGATATAAGAATGTCTGTCCTGCCTTACAGGATCTTCAACTATACACAGATATCTGTGGATAACCACCCTGTTTTATGCATGATAGGATTATGGGTGTGAAGGCTTGGTACCAAATAAAGGTGCAGAAAACTTGGGGTATTGGCCCTTTCTGCTTGTGGAGTATTTGCCCTTTTGGTGCAACTGTTCAGAGTAGCTAGAGTCAAACCCAGGCTCAGCTTTTTCCTCAACATTCCAAACTGGAGTTTCCCATGAGGGTTCTGGCTGTGTCCTCTTACCCTGTCTTCCACAGCTAGGCTTTGGGATGATCAGCAATAAATAACTAATATAGGGCTGGAGATTTAACTCAGTGGTTCCAGCACCTGCTTCACAAGCACAACATTCTGAGTTCGATCCTGGTAATCACATACAACAATGCTGAGCATGATGACTCACACCCACCAGCAATCTGTACCACATACTACAGTGCCGGGCATGGTGGCTCACGCCTGTAATCCCAACACTCGGGAGGCAGAGGCAGGAGGATTGCTGAGTTCCAGGCTTGCCTGGGCTATATAGTGAGCTCAGGGCCAGCCTGAACTACAAAGCAAGACCCTGTCTCAAAAAAAAAAAAAAAAAAAAAAAAAACTAATACAAACCTTCACTGAAATAGTCTGTTAATTGAATTAGTCAATCAATGAACATCCAAAAGTATGAATAGTGTCCTAGTATGTGCATATACAATAAGAAAATAGAGAGAAAATTAAGAATGTTGCTGAGTACCTATTTTTGTTTGCTTTAATCAGTTGAATCTGAAATTTGGTATTACTCTTGCTTCTTTATGACAGATCATTAAAAATGAGCCAACAAAAAATGTCACATCCAGAGCAACCACTGTCAACCATTCCTTTGAGTACATTATAGTCTGATAAACTGTCCTACTGGGAAAAAAAAAGCCCTTTTTTGGTATTGTTTGCCAGTGTTCATAATGTAATACTCCTGCTATCATCAACATCAAGACATCAAAAGCTTAACAACCAGCTCATGGACTTCCTAAATATTTAGTAATTGCTCCCTCATGAGCTGGCACGACCCAGTTCCAGCACATCACTGGTCCACTGAGGAAGAGCAGCTCCTGGGCCATATGTGTATTTAACAAACACTTAACCTTTTCTACTGTAGCTGAAGAGCTATTCCACCCTCACTCTAGACATGTGACCAGTGAAAAAGGAAGGAGATTTTTTTTTTTTGACACAGGGTTTTTTTTTTTTTTTGAGACTATACTTTGTAGTTCAGGCTGGCCCTGATCTCACTATGTAGCCCAGGCAAGCTTCGAACTCAGCAATCCGCCTGTCTCTGCCTCCTGAGTGCTGGGATTACAGGTGTGAGCCACCACACCCGGCGGAAGGAGATTTTATAAACCATCTGCCTCATTAACTTCTCCATGCCCCCAAAGACAGGTTGTGAGGTTGCCATGTCCATATAAGCAGTCCTGGGACACTAAGCAAACTGAAGGAGAAATATGACAATGACTAATATCTCTCTGACCCTCATCTGACTAGTATCTCTCAGGCTTCATGTTGCATCCGTCCAAGTCCCAGAAGTTTCATCTGTCCGACCTTAACTGCAGCTCTAACCTCTTCTCGCTCCCACACAGTTTTCTACATGACACTCATCCTACTCACAAAGAAAAAAGCTCTATACAGAGCAGGGGAAATAATTGATGAAGGGATACTATGGAACTGAAATCAAAAGCTAATATTCTAATAGCTGTGCAGCCAAGAGAAGACAGTAGCAGGAAAAGAACTATAAATCAACTTGAAATTTCTCTTAAGTCCACTCTATTTATCTCTAAAGGTCTGCAACATAAGGTTTTTAAATTGAATGTATTTCTTCATGTCTATTCAAGAATCAAGTTCTTAAAAATGCAGTAAATGTGAATCTTGAATTTTAGGACAAAAAACTATAAACAGCACACAAATATCTTACCCTAAATTACAATCTCTGATAGAACGATCAACACATGGTACTTCTGGGGAAAAGAAAACAAAAATAAACAAAATACTCAATTACCCAGTAACCATAGCTACAAACAGCCATTAGAATTAGTAGTTTTTTGAGAAGCTACTGTTCCCAGAAAGAAGGGCATTTTAACAGAGTAAAGCGGTTACACTTATGTCTGTAACTCTCTTCTCTGTCGTCAGTTTACATTCCATTTCCTATTTGCTGACACTCGGGAGAATGATGTTGAAAGAGTTAGAAAGTCATTCTGTTTTCCTGGCTACCTTAGCACTCAGAATCATCCCTAGTTTTTATTCCATGTTGGAAATTTCATTATTCTTAGAGCCAAAACCAAGAACCTACCTAAAACCTGGTGTTGTAAATGAACTTAATGGCCCTTATTTTGCTGTATTTATTTTTCTCACCTCCCTGCTGATAGTTCGGGATTTCTAAGCAGGTTTAAAGACCTTTCCTATTGGGTCTCAGATCATACGGCCAACATAGGAGATTTATGTGTTGTCCAACACTGACCCTATGGCATCTACAAAGTAACACATTAAATCCCTCTCCCCTCCTCCACTCTGTATCCACAGTCTACTTTGTGCCTCTTCTTATTCTTCTAATGTCCCACCCTTGCTAAGCAGAACTGTCTTTGGTTCCTCAGAAAAGCAGTAAAAAGAACTAAGAATGTGCATAATACCAAAAATGTTTAGAGTTTTAATGACTGCTTCTCCCTCTTTGACCTTGGATAAGTCACCTGGTCCTCACAACTTGGTGTCCTAATCTGTCTAAGGAGATATTAGAACTCCCCTTATAGAATTGTTTAAAGGCTTTAATGAGCCTATTTAAACACAAAGAAACTGTATATATACATATATAGTCATTTATTCATAAAACAGTACCTGGCTCATCATGAGTAGCTGTATGTGTTAGCTTTTATATTTGTTCTCCTACAAATCTCATTCAGCATTTAATTTTATCTCCTATCACCATGAGATCTCATACCATCCCACTGAAGACCTCTATGCCAACCTCAAATGATGTCAGGCAAATTTAATAACCTCCCTACAACCCCAGTTCCTGTTTGTTGTTCTTTCAAATCTCCATTGCCTTATAAAGTATTAAGTGCCTTTGTCTGAAGTACCTTTGTATGATGATTGTTTTCCTAACTAGACTCTCATTGAGAGATCTCAATACTAAAGAGTCTGCTTATTGTGTCCTCACTTCAGTTCCATTCTATTCTAATGCATATCAAACATCACTGCCTAACTTATCATAAATCAAAACTATGTTCACATCACTCCACCATTCCAAAGTTTTATAACTCATTCACAAAATTTAAAAAACCCTGGCATCTCAGGCCCTCCACAATTATGACTAATACACACCTTCCAGGTGTATCTCCAACTACCTGTCCCCAGATGTCCTAAAAGAACTCCTCTGTTTTCTATAAAAGAATCTACAGCCATCCCTTGCACCTGTCTACGTTCATTCTATCCCTCTGGCTGATCTCTCTCCTTCCACATTTTAACTATTTCAGGTTCTGCACACTCAGGAGTCGTTACCATTATGAAAATACTTTCCTAATTCCATTTCCTGAATTCCTGGTGATGATCTTCAAAAGCTATATGTTCACAAATTCTGTGATACTTCTTCCTCTAAGAGTTAAAGCTTAAGTTTCTTAACTTTGAGTGAGCTGCTTAAAAGAATAGGGTAAAAGTTGGCCCGGAGATTTAGGTCAGTGGTTCGGGCACCTGCCTTGTAAGCGCAAGGTCCTGAGTTTGATCCCGGTAACCACAAATAATGTTGGGCGTGGTGACTCACACCCACCAGCAATCAATACCACATACCACAGTGCCGGGTGTGGTGGCTCACACCTGTAATCCCAGCACTCGGGAGGCAGAGGCAGGAGGATTGCTGAGTTCCAAGCTTGCCTGGGCTACATAGTGAGCTCAGGGCCAGCCTGAACTACAAAGCCTGACCCTGTCTCAAAAAAAAAAAAAAAAGAATAGGGTAAAAGTAAAGGTTTATAACATGTAAATCAGAATCATAAAAAGCACTGTGACTTCCCCCTTCCTCTTTTCTGGGGGTCACCCATGCTAAGGGAACGCAGAGAGTATGGAGTTAGGAAACTGAGGCTTTCTGCCAGCAAACACAAAGGCAAACCATGTAGGAAGGACCTCCATGGACCAAGTCATCCCTCAGCTTCCAGCACTTTTTGCCACCACCTTGATTGCAAAAGCACCTAACAAAGCCACTTAGCCAGGTCCGTCCTGGAGTCCTGCCCCACAGACCATGTGAGATAAAAGCATTTGTTGTTTTAAGTCATTACATTTTAGGAAAATTATTTGTAGTAATGCACCACTGAAATTTACTCTGGTGAGTTAATTATCTGTGTGTTTCATTAGTTTGTTGTTCTATGACTCAACCAGATAGGGATCTCCTAAGGGACACTGATTATAGCTCACATAGTTACATGCCCCCTGTGGTGACAAAATGCCTTACAAAAAGCAAGAGATAAAGGCCTTTTACCCTCTAAAAGAATACTGTCTCCACTAAAACTTGTCAACTCTGGGATTGAGGACATATGTGTTCAGGACCCAGCTCTGTAATCTGCTCCCTGACTTTTGGAAAGTCTGACCTTCTCTAAGACTCAGTCACCTTATTTCCATAATATGAGGATAACAGCAAAGGCCCCTCAGAGTCCTGTTAGAAGAGTAAGAGGGAGGAAATCTCCTATTTCCACATACAGAAGAGGCTTCCACTTCACTGCCAAGACGGGTTGAGCTCACAGTGATGCCTTAGAGGCCTTCATCACCCGCCTCATGAGCCCCTTCACGCAGCAAGTGCTTCAGAGCGTTTATTACGCTGGGTAACAGACAGGGCAGCCCCTGGCCAATGTCCACAGTCATTCTTCCGATCAGTGTTTCAGCCTCTGTGCATTCTCACGTTCATGGGCTATGAGCATTAACAGCACATTCACTCCCTGTGACCTGACCCTAGACAGAAGGAAAGAACTGGGTCGGGGCTTCAAAATTAACTTACAGGCAGAACTGAAAGCCCACATCTATGACTTTTTTCTACCATGCTTCTTTCTCTTCCTCTCTCTCTCTGTCCTCTTTCCCTCTCTGCATTTTCCTCTTTCACTTTCTCTGATCCTTATAGAGCTAAGCACCTAGGACTGTCCAAGTATTTTTCTAACTTCTGCTGTCCTCATAAGTGGGTATCAAAGTCTAAATTTGGAGAAAGTCATAGAAACAATATGACAAATTCTATCACACAGTTTAAAGTGTAAGAGAGTTGATTCTTTTATAGTCTGTTACCCAAATTTTTTAACTCCTACTGAAACAGGGTGATAACAGAAGACCAACACCCTGCCTCCCCCCAGCAGACAAACACACTCGGAGGGGGAAGTGAGGAGAGAAAAGAGTGACACACTTGGAAAGACTGAACCACGAGCTCTCAGTGCTGGTTTGGTGGGGTTCCTGAGTCCTGGGGGACTCATTTGGGTCCCCCAGACAGGTTCAATAGCCTGGAGTCTTTTTGCTGTTGCTTAACAATGGATGCTGCTTTCTGCTTTCACTTGACAATACATACTTTTCCTCGGTCCTCTTTTGACTCTGCCTTGTGATTTTTTCTCTAGGTTGACAGAAGAACTCACTAGCTGGACAGTAACTGTACAAACACAAGCACAATAATATACTGAATGCCCATGTGCTGGTCACCTAATTTCCACAAATACCAATCCATAGCCAACATGATTGATGTTGCATTTTAATTCTCAATGACTCTCCTTGCAACTACTCTCTTGTATTTGAAAAGGTGATAGGAGATTAGATGGGCACTCTCAAGCCTCTAACAAGGATGAGTAAATGAGTAAATATATAGGAAAGTCACCTGAAAACATCCAAAAAAATAAGCATCCAAAAAAATTGAAACCAACTTTTGATCAAGATTACTTAAAGGAAATGATGATGGGCCATTCTCTTTCTACAACTGTCTGCTGTACTGGCAAGAGGATAAGGTCAAAGGCAGTAGAAACTCACTAGAGAAGAAACCAGGAGTGCTTAGTTCTAGTCACATTTGTCCACAGACTTTTCTTAAATCATGTCATGTCTTTCACCTCTGAATTACTCACCTCCAGCCTGAGTCTTTGGGACACCATGCCTAATTCAGCGCTGACAAACACCACTCGATTTGACCCATCAGGTTCCGCCATGATGAAAGCACGACTGTACAGCCTTGTGAGGAGGCCCTGTGCGTTCTGGCCAGCTTTGCCAAAGCCCATCTGAAGAGAAAGAAAGACTCAGAGCCACTTTGTCTTGCTCCCCTGATATCAGCAGCCAGGTGGAAATATGTAAAAATAGATGTCTTCAGCAAGACAAAGGTAAAAGTCCACATAATTCTGTGGCTCTGGGTGAGATGATATGTGCCTTTTCACAGATATAAGCAATAATGTCAAATAAAAATAGAAGCTTTAATCGTGCAAAAACTGTAAAGTATTGGGCATATTGGCAGATTTCTCTTGTGTTAGGGATGGAGCTGATGAGGCCTGGGAACTGGAATTTAGGAGTAATTATTCATATAATACAGGCCTTTGAGAGCCTTTCTGCTCTTTGGAATGGAAGCTTCTAATTCCTTTCTTCAAGCTCCACATTTCTGAGGGACTTCATAAAGATTAGACATCCCCCACACTGGTTATTTACTGTGTAATTTCTTTTCTCCAAAGAAAATGCCACCTTGTGTCCTTTACTGAGGACATTTCACCTTGGCTTTTACCACATTTATGCTCCCTGAGTTCAGTCAAGTCAGATCACATACACCTATCCCAAGCCCCTCATTTGTCACAGCATAAAAGCCCCCATCAATACCATACCCAGGTCTTTAGAACACCCTCGCCCCACCCCCCACACTGTTGGTTTCCCCTTCATGAGTGTTCGTGTAGCATTCACATTCCAGGGGAACTTTTTTTTTGAGACAGGGTCTCGCTTTGTAATTCAGGCTGGCCTTGAGCTCACTATGTAGCCCAGGCAAGCCTTGAACTCAGCAGTCTTCCTGCCACTGCCTCCCGAGTGCTGAGATTACAGCACACAGTATTGTGATATGTGGTACTGATTGCCAGTGGGAGTAAGTTACCATACCCGGTATTGTTGTATGTGGTTACCGGGGGATTGAACCAGGGACCTTGTGCTTGCTAGGCAGGTGCTAGAACCACTGAGCTAAATCTCCGGCCCCCAGGGGAACTTTTTACAATAGACAGCTTGGAAAAATTCTTAGACTCTAAAAATTATTTGGTAAGTAAAAATAAATCCCATCAGACAACTTCACAGGAAGGTATTGCATAAACAGGCATTTCCACCAACATAGCCAAAGATTTGCAATGCCAGCAGACAACACACCATCCTGACCCATAGAAGTATTTATTTGGCTTGCTTGATGTTTGCAAACATCAGGTTTCCAATTTTAATTACAGTTGCCTGCATTTTTCAAGTAAGAGATTTAAAGCCTCAAACCTTCAATTCAGAGATTCTCTGGCTTCTCTTCACAAAACTTTAAGACAAGGAAGTCCTGACCCCACAGCTCTACTCAGAGAAAGTGATCAATTCACTTTACAAAGGGGTTGTGGTTAAATAAAAGCTTCCCTCTTCCTTAAAGGATGATATTCCTTGTCCTAGATAGCAGCGTCAATTGAAAAGCTAGAAGATAATGATGATGTAATAATCAGGAATGAAGCAAAATAATAAAATTATTTGTTTCATGGTCTCCTTAAGAAAATCATTATTTACCTACCAAATTGATATCTGACACTTGTCCCGTGCAGTCAGCTCGCCCAACACCAATATAGTAGCCGCTATAGTTCTGAAGTATAGGAGGCTCTGGGGTCACTGGAGAGGTTTGGGTGCCTGTGGGACTTGGGCTTGCTGAAGTGTGTGGAGTTGTTAAAAAACCATGGTTTCCTGAATCTAAAACAGTAAGATATTTGACAAACAATAATTCAATATGCTTATTTGTCCAGTTAAATTAAAATACATGGGCTTAGCTTGCTAATGAAAAAAAACTGCTTACATTGTCTTATAATAAGATACACAGTGTAAAACATCACATAAGTCTGTTTGAAATCATCATTCTAAGTAGAATCTTTCCTATGGACTAGAGATGCTTAAGACTAATGGTCGTAGGCTTTTGTGAAATGTCCTTCAACTTCTCATCTTGAGTGTTTTGTTGTCCCACTCACATATTTCATTCACTTGTGTGGCTTTTCTTTTCCAGCCAAACAAAACAGATCCCAGATTCCTGCCGTATAGCTTGCTAAATCCAACCACTGGCAACCCGTTTCCTCCATTGTGAGTCTTCCCTACTCCCTCCAAATCCATTTCCACCACAGCTAGTGTTACTAACACAACCAGATCACTGTGTACACGGTGACAGAGTTCCACTTTAACTATTTTCATATATATTGGTGTATATCTAGACCTATATATTCTGCTTCCAACACACATGAATGTCAAAAGGGAAAATGACATAGAGATTAAGAAGCAAATGACAAAAACAAATTGCCTGGATTTGAAGCCTGACCCTACCAGTCACTAGCCAAATAACCTATTTCATCCCGATTTTCTCATTTATATAATGGACACGATATAAATGTTTCCTGGGGTTGTTTTGAACAACAAGCTCTTTTTAAAAAGTTTACAAAGTATTTTTAAACCTTTAGAACAATGGCTGCTACACAAGTTTCATCCTCTTTACACAGTTAGACACTATATATGTTTGTTTCCAGCCCCATACATAGCCAAGAGCAGCCAGGGCACTAAATGTCAGTGCCACAAGGTGTTAGGGGTCAGAAACCTAGTCAAGGGAATTACAGCTGACTTCTGGGATTCTGAAATTTTGGAACTAAAAATATGAGTGATCATCTGGTCCAGTCCCCTTGGGTTTACAAACAAGGAAACTGGAGCTTAAAATGTGACTTCAGCAAGATTTCATAAAGAACCAGATCCTCACATGCAATCTAATGTTCTTTCTACCACATTCTCAGGGGAGTATAAATCTGCATTATCTCCAGACCCACACTTTCTACTTCACATCAAATATTGCAAGGAGAGAAGCAATATTTCTGCTTTTTTCACACAGCTCTCAACACAGAAATGTGATAGCAACTAAAACTAAAACTAGCACGTAGCCAAGAGCTACTTCTTCACATCTTAGAGTCTCAGTTCTCCATATGTAAAATGGCACTAAAACTAACCCCTTCTTTTACAGTTTAGTGATGAGAAAAGAGTATAGAATCCTCACTATAATCTTCCACAGTAATAAACCAACCGCCATATAGTAACTACTACCATGAGAACAATATGGTTAGAATTATTGGTAACTGCTGCAAATCTCCACCTCCTGGTTCTCTAATTGGAACTGAAATTAAGTACCAAAGAGCCTTTCATTTCTACCACTTTAAGACCTTCTGCTCTGTCAATAGATGGAACAGAAGATCTCTGTTGCTCTGCCTTCCACAGGGATTCAAAACACCAGAACATAGTAGAGAATACGCTGGAAAAGAGACCACACCAAAAAAATTAAATTTAACAATTCCACCTCTGAGCTAGGTGTGATGGATGGTACATGCCTGTAATCCCAACTACTTAGGAGGATAGGACAGGAGGATCAGTTTCAAGGCCAGCCTGGGCAATTTAGTAAGACTATTTTAAAATAAAAAGAGCTGTAGACATAGCTCAGTGGTAAAGCTTCCCTAGGTCTGATCCCTAGTACAGAATGGGGAATAGTAGGAGTCATCAAATGACACCTCCACTGTCTTTTTTGTTTTTTTAAGACAGGGTCTCGCTTTGTAGTTCAGGCTGGCCCTGAGCTTTACTATATAGCCCAGGTCAGCCTCAAACTCACAACCATCCTCCTGTCTCTGCCTCCTGAGTACTGTACAGGTGTGAGCTGCCATGCCTGACATTGTGGTATAGATCTTGCTCTTGCAAGGCAGAAACTGGAACCACTGAGCTAAATCCCAGGCCTCTACTGTCACTCTGTCTGAAGCCAGCCCTCCCTTTGCACTGGTCCAAGCATGAAATCCCTGCCTGTCTTCTCAGCTCACAAGTATGTATCCTAGCACTGAACAAAACCTATACAAAGGCCCATTTCCAGTTTTACCTGAAAACATATTCTACATAATTTCAAAAATTCAATGTTTCTAATAGCACACAAAAAAACCAGAATCTAAAAATTTCAGTTTTGAACTTCTCTCAAAAATTCCTGAGATCAAGACCATGTGACTTCATTACAACAAGCACTCAAGTGAGCCGAGGCCCTTCTCCCGAACCGCACCCCACCCCTGTTGTCTCTGCATTCCACATTATTGACAGGACTTGACTGGCCTTCAGTCTGAGGCTTGCTTCTCCACAGCTTCCACAGACCCAGTGACATTCACTGAAACCCTTGCTCCTCTTCTACCCTCAGGAGAAAATGATGCCAACAAGGAATCAGAGAGAAAGATTAAAGGCTGGGAAAGCTGGATTCTGGGCCTTGAACAATCTTGAGCTGTGCTTAGATCAATGGAAAAACTAAAGGCAAATGTGGACATGTGCCTGTCTACTGGCTATTTGAGGACAAAGGCGAATCTGATAACAATTGCTATCAATGCAGCAAGAGTAATTAAGTAAAGATAGATGACCATCCTGGACTGCTTAGGTAAACACTGAACTATCAGCAGACAGTTTCTTGTCTTCATAGCCCCAGTAACCAGGACATTTTCTGCAGATCTAGGAATAGAATCCCAAAGGGCCAATGACACTTGCCTTTGTGGTTTTCAATGGTGCCACTGGTGATAAACAAGAGGCTGAGAAGGGCCACTGTAATCGCCGTCATCATCACTAGGAGGAAAATCAGGAATGTCTCCAGCATGGAGAAGGAACGCTTGGCCATCTCTGCTGAGACAAAGAGGAAACACGAGAGAGGAAGAAAAAGACAACACCACACATGAATGTGGATTTTTTTCCAATTGGCCAAGGGTAACAGAAATTAGCTCTCTCTCTTATTGAAAGACCAAGCCAGGAACGGAAAGTGCAGAGTACACTCACCACTAGTGTACATTCCAAGATGAGCCATTACAACCCATTTTGTGAGGCTCGGATACGGTTTCAGGTCTCAGTACAATGCTTCTCTTGACAACTACAACTTATGATTTGGCACTGGCTACTGAGATACAATCTATTTCCTTTCCTTGATGCAAGCACACTGCTTCCTGTAGGCAGCGATGCTATGGATGGGTTTGTACATGAGCCGAGACTGATGCATACACAGTGCTGTGTTTAAGGAGAAAGTGGAAAGGCTTAGAGCTGTCCTCCATATTCTAATGATTTTTTTCAAGATGGAGGATGAAACTCACAACTTTGTTCTTTATGTACTAATTTTCAATTACTTCCTGGTGAGGAAAGGATATAGGAAAGGGAATTGGCATTTCTGTCTCAAGCCAGGCATTAGTAAAATTCCTTCCACTGGTCAGAATTACCCCACACACTTTGCATTCCTATTTTATAAATGTATATATATTTTTTTACAGATTCCTTCCTATGTTTTTGAGAAATCAGCACTCAGAGTGGGCCTAAGGAGGCTAAAATCTCATATATTGTAACAAGAAGTATAAAACTGAGCTGAAATCTCAGTTTCGCCACTCACTGGGTCACCTTAGGAAACCCTCTCTCAGTACCAAATCTCAGTTTTTCCATTTCCAAGTAGAGATATGATGAGAAGAGAAATTATCTCATTGAATTTCTATGAAAATAAGATGGCATAGTGAGAGTAACACTTCCTTTTTCCCATAGGAGGTTGTAAGTGTTTGAAATGTTAGCATTTATTATTAGGTTTCAAAATAACAAAGATTCAATACTCCTCTCTGTTATTGAAAGGGGGGATTATAAGAAGCTAATGCACAGGGAGTTTTGAAGTCAGATGCAAGACCTTCAGACCTCATTTTCTTAGCTCATACATATCTAAGCAGTATCTGAGATATCTGAGCAATAATACAGCCTTCAAATCTCAGGACCTTTCCTCGAAAGGAGGGATTTGTGGCTATGACACTGTTACCCCAAATTGCGAAGAGGCAACAAACAGATGCATTTAATATAGCCCACACAACTTTTGGTTTTTTATTTCAATTTCAGCTAGATAACAAAATAAAAGATACCTTGCATAGTCTCTCTGGAGAGATAGAGTTGACATTTATAAATCTGAAAGTTCACATTTTCTCTTATAATCTTTCATAAATATGGCAGCAGTGCTATTGAGGTAGAGTGACCAACCTGCTATTCCCTCCCCAGCCAGCCTTATTCCTCTACATCACTTCCTGGTATGTGTAGGGATTTGATTTTGCAATCACAGGTAAAACATCAGGATAATAGAAAACCCTTCAGAGGTGGGACAGGATGGGGCTGATCACAGATAATGGACCTCTCACCACTCCTGGGTATTGGAAAACTTTCTTTATCTTTAGTCAGTCCCACAGTCACCTTTGCCACTTCTCCAGGGACATCTCAAATCTAGGGCAAAACTAGTTCCAACACTGATTTCTTCCCACTTCTAGCATCAATCTCAGGAATCTGGAAATACCGAAAAATATGCCTCTAAAATTATCATAACTAAGGAAACGTATCAAACAGTAACAGTTTTCCCACAGAAAACCTCAAAACTGCTATAACTAGTTCTTGCTCAAGGCTTTATTTCCTATGAACCTCTTCTGAGCCGAGGTGACCAACAGCTGGATATCTCAAACCCAGAGCAGCAACGCACAGATTGTGTGTATAAATGTAGTCATGCTATAGGAGCCTGTACATCAAATTGGTGATACAAATTTATATATGTATATGTACTTTTATTACATAAAATTTAATTTTATTATATACTATATCTAGCTAGAGATATATAGATTTTTTGGCTAGCTTTGTTCTGACAAACTGATTACCACAGCCAACCTTCTAAACAAGACAATGGCACTTGCTTCCACATAAAAATTTCTATCTCTTACTCAGACTTTAGCTGTCGCCTCTGCTACCAAGACATTAACAGTCTTTTTAAACCACTTTGGCTAATTCTACTATCTCCTTTAGGAAAATCAAAGTTTAGGTTTTCACTATTTATTTCTCCCTGATAATTAAGATATGAATTTAAACACAAAGCAGATGCCTTATCTGCCTTCAGAATGAAAATGTTCCTTGAAGAGCTGAACCCATGATTACATCTGAAGTGACTCTAGATTTCATAATGGTTCTCACTTAACCTGTCAAAACATATAAGCTCTTAAGTGAGACTCTTGTGACACAACAAGCCATTTAACATATCATCTATCACCCCAGAGTCCCTGTTTTTCAAGGTGTCAGTCAAAAGTAACTATTTGGCAAATGGGTTTCCAAAGCTATGATGAAATGGAAGCTTCAACCTTTTGTTAACATTTCTGAGACAATAAGATGACTCACTATTCTCCTTCCTTTCTCTCCCTCCAAGAAAACAATCGTTCTTACCTGATTCTATTACTCAGAAGAGCGTCTCGATCCTAGTGAAGCAAAGAGGCATCAGAACCTGGTTCTTTTTCCCTTTGCACGTTGCCTGGCTTAGACTTCTCAACACCTGAAAACCTGCTAAAGAAAGAACCATGTAGTCAGGTTCAAGAGAGTTAAAGTCCTCATTAGCATATCTTTATAGGCTTGGTAGTAGGATAAGATTAAAGATTATTTTTTTAAAAGGCTAATATGCCCAAACTTTCCTAGGAAAGCTATTGTTGGAGAAAAGTTACAGCAGGCCTCCCAGACTGAAGGTCATGTCAAATCTTGTACAACTCTTCCAGCACAGCAAGTTCTCTAGAAAGCCTATAACACAGATCTCTCTCTCTCTTTCTCTCTCTGATTCTTTCCTTTTTTTAAACATTGAATTCTTTATTGGTACATTTTATATACAGCTCACAATCACACACACTGGGGAATTTGTACCAGTATATGACACAAGTTAACTCTCATTTTTACCCACATCCCTACCCACCCACACCCTCCCCAGCCCTTATATACATGCTCTTTTATTTTCTTTTAGAATCATATTAATTCTTTTCTCTGATTCTTCTTTCTTTTCTTTCTCTCTCTGTTTCTCTGATTCTGTTTTTCTCCATTTCTCCCTCTCACTCCACATCTCCCCCCAACACACACACACACACACACACACACACATACACATCTGCCTTATTCACCACTAGACATAGAACCAGTGACCAGAGCAGCAAAATGGTGGACATTAGTGTGGCTATGGACACCAGAAGACAATATTTATACCAATTTCAGATCAGAAAAATGTTGTTAATTTTTAGGCATTTTGTAAAAGAATGTTTTAGATTTTTCTAACAATATAAATAATAATACAAGAGAATAAGAATATGCAACCATTAAAATTATATGAAAAATTTTAATGACATTTCAATATTACCTCTAAATGTCTGGTTCATAAAATAGTACAATAAGAACCTAGTTTTAAAGTTATCTAACTCTCTGTTTGTCTCTCTTAGTAACTCAGAGGTATCCAGAATCCCACCTGTAGGATGCTAAATACTTTTCTGGGTAAGAAAAGAGACCAGCCCCAAAGTTCCACTTGGAATACTAGAACTATAAGTGCCTCCAGCTAGGTCATTTAGTAAAGTATCTTAGATATTTTTCTTCTCCTAAAAAAAGAAATGGATTAAATCATGATAGTAAGGATTTATTGTATGAATGTTAGAATCCTTGGTTAGAAGCAGAGATCAAGTCCACCTAACTTAGAGTGGAGAGAGCAGGCAAATTCATGGCAGGCTAAGCTAAATCCAAGCTTAGAAAAGCAACAGTCATGGAAGGTATGCAGATCCAGACAGCAAGGACTATGGCGCCATCTCTCCATGGTGTTGCCACTGAAATGGATGCTTCTCAGCTACCTTAGGTCTCTGAGTGGCTCCCTTCAACACTAGATTCTGATTGGTCCACCTCAGGTCACTTACTGACCTTACTGATACTTAAATGAAAATCCTAACAAGAACTTGCCCTAAGAGGGAAAGATAGTTTTCCCAAATAAAATCAAGATAGAAGAGATATTAAACAGATAAAAACTGTCCACTAGTAAAGTGTTACTGGATTTCCTTCTCACATCCTCTTCCCTCACAGTTGGAGGCCCCCAGACTGATACATGGTTTCTTGAGGCTTCTCATTCATCATAAAAAAAAGACTCACACTATGATTCTGTCTTAGTCACTTACTTGTTATTGCTACACATTGCTGGACACCTACAACTTAAAAGAGAAGAGGTTTATTTGGGCTCACAGTGTCTAAAGGACTCAATGCATAGTTGGCTGGCTCAAATATGGAATGGCTTGGTGGAAGGGTCTGCTGTAAAGGAGAACTGCTCATATCATGCTCGCTGGGAAATAGAGTAAAGAGAGGAACCAGGGAGGGAGATTCGCCCTCCAGGTCGTAACTCCAGCAACTCCGCCACAGCCAGGTTTTGCCTTTTGTAACAGCAAGCTGGCTACAATGCTCCCATGATACAATCACCTTTCACACACATAAGGCTTTTGAAGCCATTTTAGATCCAAACCATAACAGATTCCTCCACACAGTCCTGCTCAGTGGTGGTGCCTAATCTAGTCCGCTAAGTTAATCTTAACCAGTGATTAGCAGATAGCATAATAGACCACTTCTCCAAGATAACATGTGAAGGCCCATATTGTTCTCTAAAGGAGAAAAAATCAGGGAGATTCTAACTGTGGGCGGAGGAGGAAAGATATTGGTCCTAGGAGACATCTGGTGCCCATCAAAAGAGCTGTCTCTGAGAGCCAGAAGCAAGACGAAGTGGAGTGAGATGAAGATATAGTTAGTGCAAATATTTAGGTTGCGCGTGTATTCTGTGTCTATCTGAGGGACCCTCACATAAGTCTTTTTAGCAAGGACAAGCTAACTCTGCCCTTCTCCAACCTCTGCCTCAACATATTTACTCATATATTCTATGTGCTTTACAGATGAGGAAATAAACACAGAAAAATCAGTGGTTTGTAGAAGAAAAAAGATGGTTAAAAATGAGCATGATTCAGCAATGCGAGCCCAAGGCTCTGGACTCTAGATAAAACCTGTTATCCGTCACTATAGATTACCACTATCTACAGTGCCTTGACCTGGTCACGGCATGGCAGCCTCTGGGGGGTGGGGGTGAAAGCCCAAGGTTCACTGTTATTAGGCATCAGTGGAACAAACATCATCTGTCTCTTAGCGCCCTGCCACAGAGGAAGAAACTATTCTGTACAAAGCAAAAGCAGCTAAGGAAACATTGTATTCAAGGTAGAATATTCCTTCACAAACGCCAACTCCTAAACTATCAGCTCAGAACTATTACCATCACAAATTTTCTGAACATTTTACTTATTTATACCAGCTCTTAAAAAGCATGGTGCTAATTTTATATACTCCACATTAATGGTCACATCCTTTTATTCTTTAACTTTTGGAATAATTGAAAGTTGAATTACTTTTAGAAAATGTGTAGTACATATTTCACATAGCATTCAGATTGTCATCTCTAGATTTCTCTCCCAAAAGAACAGTGATCTTTTTTTTTTTTTTTTTGAGACAGGGTCTCACTTTGTAGTTAAGGCTGGCCCTGAGCTCACTACGTAGCCCAGGCAAGCCTCGAACTCAGCAATCCTCCTGTCTCTGCCTCCCTAGTGCTGGGATTACAGGTGTGAGCCACAATGCCTGGCAAGAACAGTGATCTTTGAAAGGAGCTGGTTTTAGGGCTAGGACAGTAATGACAAGAAGTGAATCTAGAATGTTGTATTACACCAGAAATCAAGTAAGTCATTAAAATCATTAAAACTGTCAAAAAACTAAAAGGTGATTGCTCACCAAAGATCAATTAATTAAAGCATCAGTTTTAAAAAAATAACAGCAATGGGGCCCGAGGGTTAGCTCAGTGGTTCCGGCGCCTGCCTCGCAAGCACAAGGTCCTGAGTTCGATCTCCAGTAACCACATATAATGCTGGGCGTGGAGACACACCCACCAATAATCAACACCACATACCACAATGTCGGATGTGGTGGCTCACGCCTGTAATCCCAGCACTCAGGAGGCAGAGACAGGAGGATTGCTGAGTTCGCGGCGGCTTGCCTGGGCACCATAGTGAGCTCAGGGCCAGCCTGAACTACAATGTGAGACCCTGTCTCAAAAAGAAAAAAAAAAAAACTGCAATGGGGTGAAATAAATTAGATCTATGGTACCATAATGAGCATTCTCATTAATTATTTTAATTGTTATTTATGGGCTAGAGAGTGCCATATATATATGAGATCAGGGTAATTAACCTTTCCACTACCCTAAACATTTTAAAACTATTTGGATTAAGATATAATGATTGTACATATTTATGAAATACAATATGATTTTCAATTCAGATATAAATTGTATACTAAACAAATCAAGATAGCGAGTGCTTCCACCTCTGTATCATTAGCTAGTGTTTGGAGATTTTAAGCCCTTCTTTTCTAATTATTCATAAAACAGGTAACAGATTATTGTGAACTATAGTTCCTTCACTGCCAGAAAACACTAGAATTCATTAACCAATCTGTGTTACTTTTTAAAAGATGCTAAGAAGCAATTCATTTTCCTGAAAACTGCTATCAAACAAGGGAGAAGAAACTAAGAAAAAAATTACTCTTCTCTTGCTTTACAAATGTGTCTTTGGAAAGCCAAATATTTGAGGAGGGACAGTTTCTCACTATCAAATTAGTATAGCTAGTCAATGAGGAGGAAACGATAGACTTAATAGGGAAATAGAAAGTCTTACCTTATGTTTCAATAATTCCTACCAGAAAGTGAATCTAAATTGGATCAGCCTTGAACTAAGTGCTTATTTTCAGGACATACAAAACTGAGTATGTCAGAGGGCAATGTGGGGTACAATAAGCAAAATCCAAGCTAAGAGGAACTCCGTGAAAGGAACGACCTAGTTTCTTTAACAAACCAACTCCTGTGGAGAAGGAAAAGGGAGGAGTAAGAGCAGAGGGAGAGGTGGGGACATAAGAGAGAAAGGAAAAACCCACACTCCATAGTACCTGATTCAGTGTTCTTTTGAATCTATAAGACAATCGAGGAACTTCTATACTGTCTAGATGTTTTTTGTTTTGTTTTGTTTTGTTTTGTTTTGTTTTGTTTAGTTTGTTTGTTTGTTTTTGTGAGACAGGGTCTTGCTTTGTAGTTCAGGCTGGCCCTGAGCTCACTATGTAGCCCAGGCAAGCCTTGAACTCAGCAATCCTCCTGTCTCTGCCTCCCAAGTGCTGGGACTACAGGCGTGAGCCACCACACCCGGCAATACTGTCTAGATGTTTTGATGGTATTGAGGGATTATTATTAAAGTGCTAGCATGATAATTATATTGTAATTATATTTTTGAAGACATTTTTGTCATTCAGAGATGTATTTTGAAATATGATTTTTAAAGAAAAAAACACAAAAATTGGATGGATGGGGCCAGAGATTTAGCTCAGTGGTTCCAGCACCTGCCTCGCAAATATGCAAGGCCCTCAGTTAGATCCCGGTAACCACGTACAATGCTGGGTGTGGGGATTTACACCCACCAGCCATCAATACCACATACCACAGTGCCCAGCATGGTGGCTCACGCCTGTAATCCCAGCACTCGGGAGGCAGAGACAGGAGGATTGCTGAGTTCCAGGCTTGCCTGGGCTACATAGTGAGCTCAGGGCCAGCCTGAACTCCAAAGCAAGACCCTGTCCAAAAAAAAAAAAAAAAAATTGGATGGATGGCCAGTTTGGAGCAATGAGAGGACAGATGAAAGAGAAATAAAATTTGTTCTTTGCTATGCTGAGTGACAGGCAAAGAATAGGTTAAAGCACTGGGACAGACAGCATTTCACTCCACACACATTCTAGAACCAGTGAGCAGAAGCTGGACACACATTTGCCTTGATTTCTGATGTCGTTTTGATTCTGCTTTTCAGATGTCCTGGCATGTGCCTCTAACTCCAAACTGAATGATACCCTTGGAGAGCAGCACTGCACGGGGCATTCACTTTACCAGCTTGGATCTCAGCAATGTAACACTCACATGGCAGACTGCCAGCAAACCCTGGATGCCAGTCTGCTTCCTTATTCTGCACCTGTGACCAAGGTTGGCTACCCCAGAGCAGCCCATTTTATGATGTAAAAACTGGAGAGCTCTTCCTGGGAGCTCAGCTTCCACCTTGTGACTTCCGCCTTCCCTGTGATGGTGAGAGCTACCTCTCTCTATCCTTTGCTAAAGCCTTTTCTTTTTAAGCTCCTCACTGTGGATTCAGTTATCTCTAGCTAAGAACCTGTCCAAGCTAAATCTCACACTCCAAGAATTGGATTCATGTATGCCAAGCTGTCTCTGAGAATATTTTTAAATTTAAAAGTAACAAGCTGTCTGGCACAACAAATTCTTTGTCAGGTCCAAAAAACTTAAGTTTTAAGTATTCAGGGTTAGGGTTACCATCTCACGAAAATGCACAGGATGGAAAAGCCTCCTTGAACACCATCAATTCAGGAAAGCTTCACCTTTCTACTTGCCTTAGTTTAACCTTGATCTCAACAGCAAGTAGGAGACAAAAGGTCCCTTCCAATCTAATTGGAATGTGTGTTTCTTATATAAGCATGTTTGCACAGATATGTTGAGTCTGAGGCTACAGTTAGAGATATGTCATATGAGCTGAGGAGCCCCAGTTCCCAAAAAGAAGTTCCAGATTCAACCATAGTGCCTGGGCAGGAAGAACACAGGACATGATACAAGAGGACCCCACCAATCTTATTCTGCCCAGAAATGCACAAAACTCATACTCCTAACAAAGGATAAGTAGATGCTGACAATCCTACATTTTCCAGAACACAGGGAAAATGACACCCAAGTTTCAGTCTTCAAATTTACCCCACTTCTGCCCTCAGTAAAAAGGAACATGAAGAAGGAAAAGAGACAACTAGGGATTTGGAAGGACTGGGATTTGAATTTAAACACATTATTTATGTTCTGACCCTCTCTGAGCTTTATTTTGCTTATTATAAAAAGAGACCTTAATAAGAACTTTTACCTTATTTAAAGTTCTTGGGTAATTTAGGGCACAGTTAGTTATCATATTAATTAGGATAAGTGTGTATGCCTGAGAATGTGTGAATTTTGTGTGTTTTCAGATCTAGAGCCCAGTCATCTCTGCATGGTATACCTCTTATTCCTGATTCCGAAGATCTTCCTCACAGTTAGAGAAGCTCTGCCTCGAGAGTGGAGTGTCTTTGCTGCTTTCAACATATTCAGAGTGCTTAAAAATCTAGACAAAAGTGAAAATGCAAAGCCTCCTTATTTCTCCTTTTAGGTAAACAGCACAGAACTGCAGAACCTTTTCCAGACTATCTGAAAACTCTCCCCGATGGTTTGTCTTTTTCCAAAAACCACAGATAAGAATTTTTTCCATTTGGCAGTGACAAATGTGACCTTTTTGACAAACAAGATTGTGAAGGTAGCCTGGGAGTGAGCAGGCCAGAGCTGCATTTATCATCTTTTCAGAGACAACATGACTGTATCTCTTGATGTAATTCTTACCCTCTGCATAAATCTCAGATGCTTGGCATCTCCTGCCTGGACTATGCATCACTTGGAAAAGTTTCGTATCATCCTTCCGTAGAATTTGGAAAAAGAAAACAACATCTGATTGTATGAAAGTCCATGTTGGCTCAATTGGTATTTTCTCTGGTTAATCCAGCAAAGGAAGAGGAGTCTGATTGGCATTTGCCATGAAAGTATATTGCCTTTAATATGGGGGCATAACAAACCTGAAGAAGAACTCTGAGAGGCCAGAATCAGCCACATCCCTGCTGGAGCAAACTCACCGGCAACCACGCATTAGAGATCCCCCAGTAGATCAATCGGTCAAGAAGCAAAAGGGAAGAAGAACCAGATAATCCTGATGCCAGAGGGTGAAAGTGTACCAGTTCTCAAGTTCTCTCTCACTGCAACTGTCTAACCCCTTCCCAAAATGATCCAGGGAAGATCTAGGAGATTGGGGGAAGACAAGATTGACATGGTATATATCTACCTGGAAGGATAATGACTTAGGACTTAGCACCCTAGGTCTATCATTGACTTGAACTGGTGATACGGTCAAGTGAAATCTGAAACAGCAAGCTCAAAAGATAGAACCAATGAAATAAGAGTCTATCTGGTGCTCCCTCAACTTTATGGCAGTCAGCACCCAGCCTGATACGAACTGGAGGCTGAGGTGGGGTCTGGAGCCTGAGGTAGAAAAAGGTAGGGTTGGAAACTCCAACTTGAGATAAGTAAGTTCCCCAAGAGTCCAAAGGGGCAGCCATGGAAAGGGTTTGGAAGAGAGCCAGATTAAAAAGAGGAATCATGAAGGAAATTAGAGAAGTCAAAGACAAAATCCAACTTAGGTCAGAGCCAAGATGTGGCCAGACAGGGCTTGAGTTGAAGCTAAAGCTGCCGAGGCACCAGCGCAGGTGGTTGGAGCTCAGATAAATGTCTTCTGCAAGTAGCATATAGAACTCCAGTTAATGGGTGAGGAGAACAGGGAGACATGTGTGGACTGGGCTGGTTTATCTCACCATACAAGAAAGACAAGACTTAAAACAACAACAACTCTGTGTGCTCTTATATGTAGAAACTTGTTAAGTCAGGGGAAAAAGAACAGTCACCTTTAAAAGATATTTTTAAAATAAAATGTACTAAACTTATTGAACTCAATATTTTCCAGAAACCACCTCAAAAACATTACATGAACTGCCTCATGTGGTCACAAAAACTCTATCAAGATGGTAGTTTCATTCATCAATTACATTTGAATTAAAAAACTGACTCTCAGAGAAGTTAAACAAAGAGCCAAAGCTAGATTCAAAATAGACAGGCTAGATTCAGAATCAGATCACTGCCTTCAGAGTTCTGTAGCTTAACTATTAGCTTCACTGTGCAACATAAGCTTATGTCTTTTCATAGTATCAATACTTGATAGCCTCAGAATAGCAATAAAATAATGCATACAAAGTAATCAAAATCCACAATACTGTGATGAAAAGAAACCAAACACTTAGATTCAGGGATTATGAGAAGTAAGGACTCTTCTAGGCCAGCCCCCCTATCATAGAGATAAACTTAAATTACTTGCCCAAGGTCACAGTGGTGGCTACTTGTCGCATTCATTCATCTCTTGTTCTCTACATCTTCAAGTTTATACAGAAAGGAGATATTTTCCATTCTGTTGGTTACTACTAAAGAGCTGTGGATGGCAGTGACATGTGTCACTTCTATTTCATACTGAAGCATTTGAGAGGGGGTGTGGTATGAGTTCCACATGGTCTATTCCTCCATCATGGTCACCATGTGTCCCAAATGTTGGGTTACATGATGAGTCACCACATGAAAGATACCAACCTGAGAATCATCAGACCAGGAGTAGGCTTGCCATAATAATAATAAACATTTGCATGTTAAGCAACTAAGATTTGGGGGGTTATTTCCACAACAAACCTCCTGCCCATCCTGATCAATGCAACTACAATGCTATTTAATAAAATGACTCCCTACCAAAATGATAAATCCTCTTTCTAATTTCTCAGTCTAATCAACGCCTTAAATCAAATGGTTTTATCATTGCTTTTCAAGTATTAAAATTTCTATAATTCAATATCAAGTTTCATGCAGTTTCAACTCTAAGACATAAAAACAAAGTTTAAAAATTTTTCTGTTATAAAAATTCATGAAATAAAGTCCATCCTTTTTATGCCAGAGAGAAAACATTTAAATTCATTCAGATCATGATGAATTTTAATTTATATGCAATTCTAACCAATTGTCCTTTTTCCTATGATCATAGAAAATTAGAATAATCCAGGGTTTTTAAATCAGGCACACAGGTAGCAAAAGGAAAACTGACAGAGACTCAAATGAAAATGGCTCAGTGCATTCGTGATTGGAGTGACAACCTACATTATTTAACAACTTCTGAGATGAAAGAATATATAACACATTTGAAAATACTTTCCTCCAAGATGTTTATTTTGTTTTGATTTTCCATTTTGGGATCTAAAATAAAGAAGTACAAGTTTAAAAGCTATTAAAAAGATGCATAAAAAGAAACAACGAGGTAACTAGACTAACACATTTCAAAATGATACTTTTTCAGGGTGGTCTTTGAAGAACTTTTGTGTTCACATTTTACTTCAGCGTATTTTACATTTTTCTGCAATGACCATCTATTATTTTTGTGCTATGAATTTTTCTAAGATTTTTCTAATTTTTCTAAAGGTATGAATTCAGGTGTAGGCAGAAGTCCTACAGAATGAACAATTCCCCAACCAAGCAAAAAAAAGAGATCTTGACCCTAATACCCACCTCTATGCATCATCAAATTAAGAATGACAGCAAAGCTTCTGCTTCTTTTCTTAGATGTGTGACTCCGTCTAAGGCCGAGCTCATAAGTGAGGGGTTCGAGCTCCTGGGACTTTTGGAAGTAACAAGGCAGCCATACTGGTCAGAACTGATGAAACAAGGTGTGTTCCACCTGCTTCACTAATCAGGAAACAAGCTGCGCTACCTGCCCTGCCGGGAAGATAACCTTTGGATGCAGCATAAAAGATCAAGTTTCTTCTCACTTGGATTTCTGTATCGTCACTCACATTTACACTAGGTTGCCTGGAGCCATGGTCAAGCCTTCACAACTGCTGCCTTGCAAATGAAGACATGACTAGAAACTAGCATTTGTTCCATTCCTACATGTCAGTCTAGGGTTGATCTATTCAAAACAGTTACTGGTTCAGCTTGGGTGCTGCCCAACCCGAACAGATGCCAAGGTAAACAACGAGTCAGACTGCATTCCTGCCGAATATCAGACAGGCTGGGTGAACTGCTTTTTAAGAGAATTATGAGATTTGCTTGGCTGAGAGGTTCCTTTCTTCAAAGACCCAGTCACGCCATCAGAAACTTTGACAAAGGACGAATAATCAAAACATAAAAGAATGCCCAAAAGGGAAAGAAAAGCCTCCAATCATACCTCACACTGATTTAAAAAAAAATTACTTCATTCCACCATGAAGGAATGATGTTTGCATCCAGTAAGAATTTTGTGAAGTCCTGAGAGCACCATTAAAGGGGAAAGCATCAGGAAACTGGCACATGTGGGGCAGGCCTTCCGGTGCTGCTGGGTAAGGACGCCTCTAGCCAAAGCCCAGTTTTGCCATAGCAAAATACAATTGTGCAATGAAAGAAAGCATCTCGCTGTAATATAGGTGCATTATAAACTGCACAGTCCTTCACGTATCTTTGAGAGAGAGAAAACAAAGTGAGTTCACAGAAGAGATAAGCAGCATCTCTTCTTCCAGGAGAAAGAGGGTGGATGTCTGCGAGGCAGGCCTCACGTTCTTGTTTCAGCAGAAATAAACAGGTGAACACACTTAGTGACTCTCCTAAGAGCTGCATTTTTTAGAGCAGCTAAGTGTGTAGGGGAAACCTGAAGATTCCCTTTGCAAGAGAACAACAGCACCCGACAGTAAGGGGCGTTGAAAAGATGGGAGTGAGTGGTGACCGTCACAGTCAGGAACTCCGTGCCCTGTCACGGTGGCTCATCTGAGCCGTGTTAATGTGATTTTCTTGGGAGGATCTAGGGGATTAGTCAACTGCACTTCCGGGTGTATCTGGGTGGATCATAGAGGTGTGATCCTGGTATTATATATGGTCCCTCGCCCCTTTGTTTCTGACTGTTTAGCAGCTCTACTTCCTGGGCACCACGAACTAATTGGTTTCACTCTGTCTTGCCCTTCTGCCATGATGCTCCTGCCTGGGAGCTGCCAGCTATGCACTGGATTCCCTCAAGTTCTGAGCCAAACTTGACTTCTGCTCCTTTAAGGTGGGCGTTTCGAGAACGGTGTCACGACAGTAGGAACTGACGGCCCTAGCACACTTACCTAAAGGCTCATCTCTCTCTCCTTTGTGTCGAGGGAAATTTGGGCCCAGTGTTAAGGGAGTTCCCCATTTTTAATGAAAAGTCGGTACTACAGATACTTGTCCCAGACTTCTTGATTTTTAAATATAGGGAAAGAATTTTGAGAAAACACGTTTAGCATTCTTCAGGTCAGCTCTCTACCGGACAAACTGAAAATGTGTGGTCAGTAGATTGCAACTTATGATATAATCCTTTACTTCTTCCTTTGGAAACTATTTTCTGAGCTTCTGTGGAGTATCAGATATTGTGCTAGGGCTAAATTATTTAATTCATAAGACAAAGTTCCTGTCCTCAAAAGTCTTACAATCTCGGCTGGGAATAGAGCTCAAGGATGGTGTTGGCCTATCATGTACAAGGCCCTGGGCTCAACCCTCAACACTGATGGAAAGAAATATTACAATTAAATAGAAGTCAGAGATGATGCATAGGTAATTCAAACTCTACTGTGAGCACCTCTGGGGTAAATAATAGGGAATCCTCAAAAACAGGGCTGCCAGAAACAGGAGTAGAAGTAGCTCTGCCAAAGAAGTACTGTCGAGACCAAAAAAGAAGCCATTAACCCAATACAACAGTTATCTTTGGCTGCATAACAAAGCACTCCACGATGTAATAGCTTAAAATAACAGCAATCTGTTTAGCTCACAGTTCTGTGGTTTAGCAAGTGGGGCTGAGCCCAGCTGGGCAGCTCTGATACAGAACTGGCTAACACACAGACAGAGCTGTAGGCTGGCTGGAGGCAGCTGGTCTGGGACGGCCTCCTCTTGGGCAATTTATCTCTGTCCCTCAGGATCTCTTATTCTTCTGCATGCTTCCTTGGGCTTGTTTCCATGGTAACTGAGAACTCTTCTAAGAGAGAAGAAATAGGAGCATGCAACCCTTTTCAGTGCCTAGGCACAGAGGTGGCACACTGTTCCTCTGCATTCTGTGGATGGAAACAAATTTCAGGCCCAGTTCCAATTCAAGGGGAAGCCAGATGGGGGGTCCAGAAGGGACAGAAGACATAGTTACAGGAAAAATTGTGGCCAAACTTTTTCACCTGATGAGAAGGCACAGTGCGTGCAAAACCTTGAAGATAATGGAGACAGAAAAAGGAGTTTGGAAAAATTCCAATGGGGCTGGGGATTTAGCTCAAGTGGTAACGTGCCAACCTTGGATGCACAAGGGCCCTAGTTCAATCCCTGGTAGTGAAAAAAAAATTTCCAAGTGAGGTGGTAAGACCAAAACAGATAAAGCAAAGGGGTTATTAGGGAAAGACAGCAAGGCGTTCAGAAGAAGTAGGGTCAGAAGAGACTGCAGCCCTTCAGCTTAGCCACAAAGTAAATGCAAAAGAGCCACTAAAGAGCTCTGCAAAGTGAAACATAAACATCCTAAAGGAGTGTACTGGGAGTTCACTCTTAGATTGACAAATTAGGTGAGGTATCATAATGAAAGCAGACTTTAAATTGAACTTTGAAGAACAAAAATATTTTGCCTCATTGAGTTACAGAACTGAGCCAGAACACAGCACTCAATGAACCTCAGGAAGCAGCAACACTGAAATGTACACAGTAGCCAGCTGTGTGGTTTGACCGAGTTCAGGGCAGCACTGCTGAGCTTGTTTCTACTTTAACTTCCTGAAAGAAGCTTCCAGGTAACATGCTTTCATATTCATGCCCTGACTGTGCCAGAGTTAAGTGAGGCAGTACATGTAGTTACGTGTGAATGCCAGCTTTCTGACTGTACCTCCACCCTCTCCCACCCACTAGTTCTTTGTGACACCAAACCTGAGGTCTCTAGTGCAGGCTTTTGTAGGACAACAATGAAAGATAACCGAGAATGTTTGTTATCAGCAGAGCTTGGAGGTGCTCAGATGCCAAGCTAAGACACTGAAATTTAGTGAGGTCGGTGAAATGTCTCTGAATATTTTTCCATAAAACTAACCTTTTTGTGTAAAAGTGCATTTTTTTTCACTCATTTACCTGGCAGGAGTGGGTAAAGTAAAGCAGAGAGAGCCTAGGATGTTACTTACTGCGCCTCTTCTATTTCAGGCAGAGCTAATCGATCAAGAGACTTTTTCTGGAGCTCAAATAGTTCCTTCAAATTCTTTCCAGCTGCGTGTTGTAAAGGTGAGGAGGCAAGTGGAAACTTAATGAGCTGGAGGCAGGCAGCTACTCAAGGGGTGAGACACCATTTAAAAGGGAAGGCAGTGGAAATGAGAAAGGAAAATTCCTGTAGAAGTGCTGGGGAAGCATGCCAACAGGATGTGGAACTTGCCTAATGGAAGAGGAGGAGCAAGGAGTAAGTATCACTCCAGTTTTCTAAGGCTGTGAAAGAACCATGGTACTACAAACCTAAATAATAAGTTTTTAGTTAAAAAATGAAAATTCGGGAAAATGCACTGGGGGAATAAAAGGAAAATGGATAACTTGAAGTGTTTTGTATAAAAACCAAATGTAAAAGCATCAGAGTGAAGACTGAATCTCAAAATAAGAAGCTCATGAGTATAACATTTTTCTCAAAGATTTTCATCTCCATTGAAAGAACATATAGGTGAGAAAAGCCCATTCATTTCCTCTACAAATATCAAAATCTTCAAGAGTCCCAGTAGAACTAAACAGGAGGAAAGGTGAAAAGGCTAATGGAAAAGAGATTCCTTTTTGTTTGGTTTGGTATTGGTGTTGGGGATTGAACCTTTCCGCTTACCTTGTATAGTCTAAGCAAGCATCTAACAACGTCAGCCCCTATTTTTTTCAGTGACCTATCTTTTAATATTAGTTGTGTCTGAAGCTCTGACTTATCAGTCATGTGAAAGACCTGATCATACTATAAAATACATGTTCTGCCACATCTAGCTCAGGACAGTTATTGTGCAATCAACATGAGTACCCCTGTTGAGAGAGGAGTGCTGAATTTTAACCAATCCTCCCTTCAGGAAGGTACTAAAGGACTGTGGTTTAGTGCATGGCTTCTGGATTAAGATTCTTTGAGTTCACGTTTGAGCACTAATCTGAAGAAGTCACTTAATTTTTCCATGTGTTAAGTGTCTCATGTGGGCTAATAGTCTTAAGGTTGTTGTGAGGATAAATTTCATGAGAAATACATGTTAAATGACCTCAGTTATTAAATACAATTGCTTTTTAATGGCTTCTTTTTAGCATAAACATTCTTATCAAATGCTAATGAATAATTCTTCTTGAATATTACTATAATCCATGAGAAGTTTGCATTTTCTAAGAGGAAAAATTCTTTTTGGTATAGATTGGCTGGAAAAGGAACTTTGAGAACTTGTAAATGAATGAATGTTCATTGTAAAAGTTATTTTTACCTTCTCCAGTCTTTAAAGTGATCCTAACTCCAGAGCTAATCTGCTGTGGGTGCCAGTCATATCCAGTCTCCATGTATGTGAGATTAGGAAAATGAACTCTGACAAATGGCCTCCTATATTAGGGCTTGAGAAAAATCTGTTTTTTTCTTTTCTTTTCTTCTTTTTTTTTCCTTCAGGATTGGATTGGAACCCCAGGCCTTGCACATGCAAAGCATGCACCCTCCACAGTGTCAGGGAAAGGCTTAAAAGTGATGAGAGTTCATGAAATTCAGTGTCCCCTGAGATGGCTTTGGCTGCTGCCTTTCTGCAGAGAAAGTTACTCTTTCCACAGGAAAGAAATGTTGTACACAGACAACCTTGAGGGTCCCATGAGTGTCCTTCCACTTGGGCCTGTCCTTCTAGACCCGAGGCACTCTGCTCTAATACACACGGGCTGTTGACACCAAGCCACTTCTGTCTGAACACGGCACTTAAGAAAACAACAAACTGGGTACAGTGTTGGCATTTTCTCTCTCACCTCCCAAAAGCTCTGTCTCTTGTCTCATGCGATATCCCTCCCCAGAGGGTTCCCTTTCATCTTTGGTGCTATCCCTTGCTGCATTACTGAGGCCATTTTTTTTCCTCCTAATATCTTAAAGTAGCACATTACTTCCTTATCAAAGAATTTTCTGCAAGAAGTAGTGCCACTGGTGTGTTGCTAAAAGTGTTTGAGACCAGGCTCACCAGGAATAGCAGGGCTTGGTGTGATAACATTTGCCAATTGCCTACAACTGCTAATATCAAGCGACCAAAGGATGATACTTCTGAAAGCAGCATTGGGAATATCTGTACACAGTTGGCTCTAAAGAACCAAAATGAACTGCCTGCAACACACCATTTAGCAAACCACCTAGTAAGCCACCAAGGAGGAACTGCCAAGCACAGTGTCTGATGATCGTGATCACTCTATTCTTAGGGCTGGGTGGCAGGACCGAGCACGAATTAAGACTGGATCTTCCAGGTAGATGTTGAAACCATATCCAGCTAGTGTAGTCTGCTTTGTGTTAAAAGCTTTTCTTTATGTCACCTGCTCTTCTCAGACAAGGCCAGTCTGTAAGAGCAATTAGACCAATTAAGACAATATTAAGAATAAGATGGCTCCAGATTTCTTGAGGCCTTTGGCACTCTCTTTTCTTGGCTAAGTCCCAAGAATTGGAAAAGTCCTTGTAAAATTCTCCCCCAGGGCCCTAGCGTCATTATTTGCACTGCCCTCTAGTGGTGTCAGTGACTGCTAACATGTGCCATTCTCTCCAAAAGTCTTCCAGTGACTGAAGCCACGCTGGTAAGGTGTGAGGTAAAGCTTCTCTGAACCATAGGAACAATCGTTCCTAGAGAAACGTGGAGCAAATCTCTTCACGCTGAATAGGAAGAAATGGAGTGACACAAGTGAGAGATACAGCCAGTGTCCCATACTGCCAGAAAGCTGGGGTGTCAATGACCCTCTGATAGATCCTGCAAAACAGGGTGACTCGGAGGAAGGGTAAGCAGCCACCTCAAAGTGTCTGTGATCATTGTATCAGTGACTCATTTCACTCTGACTGGTAAAACTCCTGGTCCTGACCCAAGAAGTGGTCCCAATGTAGTTTGTTGCTTTTCTCCCCCTCCACACTGCATTTTCACTAGATATTTACCATGTTCTCCATTTCTCACACCCCTTCTCTTAGCAGAGAAGTGGATACTCTTTCTCTGAGGAGACAAATGAAGAGACTGACAAATCATCACCCCAGAAAGGTCATGGGAAGGTTCCAAACTGGAAGAGCTTTCAGATCTTCTCCTGGCATCTCCATCTTAACCCCTAAGGCAAGGTTTCCAAGCATCACTTCACATCACAGCTGTTTTCCTTTGGCAATAGTAATGAGGACTGACCGTGTCTTTGCTTGTCATCTTACCAAGAAAACCACCTTCCAGAATAACGGAAGGAACAGAGAGAAGTAGGTACGGTGTAGTGTAAATTTCAAATATTCAAAAGGTATTGTTTACGGGAACGACACAGCCCCAAAAGAGTTTATTTCTTAACCCATGTCTTCCTCTTCAGCTCTTTACTCATGCCTGTTCTGATGCTTACTATCCAGCGAGTGTGTGACACCGAGGAGCAATTGGGCCTTGGGGTCCTATCCTATTCCTTTCTGTTCTCCATGTCCCCCCAGAGGTGGGTGCAGAGGATTCCCGTGCAACCAAGGCTCGAGGACGTCTGGAGAACTAATAAGCTGCAGATACAAAATTTGAATTTATATCTTTCAGTTCCATTTTCAGAAGTCTTGCTGGTGTGGTGACTGGACAAAGATCTTAAAGTCGGGGAAACTAGATGAAGCCACAAGACCAGAGGCAAACACTGAAGTCTGAGGCCAGAAGCACTTGCTATGTGACAGGCTTCATCTCCCTCCAAGGATGGCACATGCTGCTGACCTTTGCAAGCTTCTGTTCATCAAACTCCTAAAATAGTTTTGTATGTTGCACACTTTCAAAGGTGACGTCTAAAAGTTATATGCTTTAGTAGTTGCAAAATTTTTAGCTCATTTTCTATAAACTGTGTTTATATTTGAAATATATCTTAGCCTAAACCTTGAACATCAAAATCAGCTCATAAATTTAGAGAAACTATATACCACACAACCTAGTCAAACCTCCTCTATCGCCAAATCAGGCTGACAAATTAGCACCTTGTTAGGTCACATCTGACCTCATTTTTCACTTTTCATCTTATAAATGGACTCCCATATACACCCCAACTCTGTAATATCCTTCTTTCCCCTTAACAATAGTTCTGAGACAGAAAGACAAGGCGCGGAGCACAGACAAAGGGAGATGGGGCCTGCTCCTGTTTGCTTGTCCTCCCCAGGCTCCTCCTCTATGGCGCTGTGTTCTGACAGTGTCCTTCCATTGGATGCCAGGAGAACTCTGTACACATGGGGTCAGTGTGCTCAGTGAGGTTCCAGAGGAGTGTAAAGTTGGTCTTTATTTTCCAAAGTGGCAGAACTCCAAGGAGTTCTAGGGCAGGGGACGTTTGGAAAGGAGTTCAAGTGGAAGCTGAGGGTCTAGTCCTTGGTTGGCTGAGACACCAGCGACTCCCTGTGTCCCGCAAGCCCCCAGCATCTCCGTCCTCACCACCGTGTACGTGGCCGTCACATTCCGGCCTCATGTCCCCGGTGCCCCGGTGCCCCCGTGCCAGACCCACTGTCTTCCGGATGGTCTCACCTTTGTTTGTTCATTCATTCACCAGCACCAGACTTCAGAGCGCCAGTTTCAAGTTCCTTGTTCTCACCACCTTTTGGTCACTTTAGCAAATAAACCTTCTTAACTTCACGGAAAGTGATTAAAAAACTAGTTTATATGAAAATGTTTATCACTGGCCATCTGTCCAAATTTTAAGGCAGCACATACATTTTTCACAGAGAAACTTAGTTATCAAAAGAATTTCCCATTGGCTGGGCATTCTGGCTAATAAAAGAGAATCTATGGGCATTGAGAAGGAAATATTTTGGGTGATTCCAAGACATTTTAATAACACTTTTAATCACTATACTTGGAAATGTTTAAGAAGAGTCTGCGTCTGGCAAGCAACATCCCATTATTTAAATCTCTCAAAGGTGCTACCAGGAAAAGCCATCAGTGGCTCTTACTGCAGTGTAAGGAAAGAGAGAGAGTGAAATTCAAACAAAGTCTATTAAGTCCTTGTATCCTTGAGAAGTCCTTCAAATCTACACCTTCGGAGGTACTTTGAGTCTGAGTCACAGATATTTTTTAAGCAATAAAAAGACAGGTATGGTGGCACACACCTCTAATCCCAGGATTCTCAGAGCAATGGGAAGACCCCGGTGAGCCCATCTAAGAGGCTCCCTAGAGAAACTGTGCTTCTGAAGGTTACACAAGATGGAAGTTGTTAGGTTGTAAAAAAAGAGAAAAGGCCACATCCAAAGTGAGGCATCTCTCAGGCATATGGCACATTTGGAGAAGTATGCTCCTTATATCTAAAGATTTGAGTCTTGCCTTCTGAAATGCAGTAGAAAAATGGATTTCTGCCACTTGGCTTCAGCAGTTCAATAAATAATTCTTTAAACCAAATCTTTGACTCCAGATAGGAAGATTTACAGAAAGAACAGCCAAAGAAAAAAATGTCTTTTGAATTCCACTGTAACAATGACATTCAAGTGACCTGACCATATAGCACCAGAATTCAGTTTGAATTTTTAAAAATCTGCCATTGGAATGAGACCCAGAAATGAGGGCGAAAGATCTGCTGCCCCATTTCCCCGTGCCCCTATATGTATTTTCACAATAAACAGCCGGCTAATAAACATCTGTTCTTTTTCATTGTCCAAGGATCTTGTGCAAACGATCAGCCATCACTTTGTTCTCTCGGGGGGAAAAAACAAAATACCCTCAATCAAAGCAAAGCTACATACCCAGACCTGCTGTGGCAGCGGCTCATTCAAAACTGCATATCATCCATCTGCAAGCCAGAGCTCCGGACGCTATGTATCCTCTGCCCCCACTGCTCCGAGCAGTGCTGCAGGTTAACTCTCGGAGGCCGGACGCTCCAACTGGCAAAGCCAAGGCTCACCAACTTAACCACTTGGCTGCTGACTCACGCTGCCGGGAAAACACACCCCTGCGGAGCCTGCCGAGAGATGAACCCTCGCTCCATCCTTAGAAGATCATCCCGGAGTCTCTCATTTGCACCCCGTACAAACGACGCCTGGGAAGCTGTTACTCATTTTCTCAGAGTGACGGACTTGTCCTCTTTGATTTGGAAAGTACTGTTTTTTTCCCACCCTATCAACTGTGCACCACTGAGAGGGGACTTTACAGTGCAGATCAGTGCAGAGATGCAAGTGAAGAACATCTTGGATGAACGATTTAAGCTCTGGGAAAGAAAATGCCCTCTCACTTCTCCAGGGAGATTGTGGAGCTTCTAAGAGATTGCATGATGCAGAGGAAGTCGGCTGCATGCAGACACCTTGGGAATTTGCAGAAGCAAATAAAATGGTGTTTGAATTTTCCCTGGTGTACTTAGGAGGGGAAACCAAGATTAACTTCTACACTACTGCCCTATTCTAATCTACAAGGATGCTACTAGCACTCCCAGGGGAAAGGTTCATTTCTCTAATCATTTTGGGCCTGATTAGCAAATATCAAAGGAAGGCAAAAAAAAAAATAGACGGTAGAGATTTTGGTTGTTTAGTCAGGTCTTTCTAATTCCTGTCTCCTCACCCATGTCACCATGCCAGAGGCCTTAAAGCCTAGAATCCCTGAAGAAAGTGCCACTGCCTTTCTGCTTCTTGGTGGATCAATCTGGATGTCAAATTAAGGGGCAAAAACTTAAAACTAGGGCAAGTCCTTGTTGTTCTTCAGGCAAAAATCCACTGTGGACCTCACTAAGAAGAAGATAAGTGCAAAGCAGGTAAGTGTTTGGTGAAAAACAAACTGCTAGCTAGGTGTGGTAGCACACCTATAATCCCAGCACTCTGAGGCTGAAGCAGGAAGATTGTAAACTTGAGTATAGCTTGGCAAATTAGCAATTTAGTAAGACTAAAAATATAGCATTAAAAAAAAACATTACAAGTAAATACAGTCAGGAGTGTTCCTCAGTGTGCGGGCCCTGGGTCTAGTCTCAGCACTGCCAGACAAAAAAACAAAAAACAAAAAAAAACTGCTGAAGACGAGGATGAAATGAGCCCCTTGGAAACCGAGGTTGGGTCTCACTGCACAGCTTCTCTTTGCTCTCTGGCTGGAGCTGCAGGGCTGTCTGTGGAGATTATTAGCTGCTAATCCAGCTCCTAGGCTCTGTGCCTTTTTTTTGCCTTAAGCACATATACCTCAGGGGGCATCACAGCCCTAGAAAAGAGAAAGCAAATCCATCTGTACATTGACAAACATGTAGGCCACATACTTGATTGTACTGGTGCTAACAGCAGCAGCAGCTATGTTGAATATAGCAAAAATTCTAGCTCTTCAAGAAAGCCTGTTTCCTTCCCCTTCCTGGCTTCCCTGTAGTATGTAGCTGAACTTTGGACATGGAAGATGAGCAAAAGGGATACACACCAATTCCACTCTTGGCCCATAAAACCACCTCCTTGCATGATCCTCCCTGCTCCAGACACAATGACCTTGGAGACTGTCGAGGTAAGAAAGGGGAAAGACCCCATCAAAAGGAAAAGACCACACAGAGGCAACAAGTGACCTTTGCCAAGACTTTTAAATTATGGGGGTGGGAGTCGGATGCAACCCACAAGTGTATTTTTTAAGAAGTTTTTTAGGGATATGCAACCATGATAGTGTGAAGACCTCTTGCCGACAGGACAGAGGCTGAGCTCCTTCACCATGTATCCATCCTGGGTCCTGATATAGTATTAGTCTCTGCTATCTATCCTGCTCAGTGGTGAGGTCAGAGATAGTAAATGCTATACCCATCTCAGGACCCAAGACAGGTTCATGTTTTACAAGAACCGTTCTCTATCCATTCCATTCACTGCTGTCTCTGAGTTGTCCAGTCCTTTTTAAATTGGTGTTGAATTTTTTAAAAATGAAAAATTAGGGCTGGAGGGTTAGCTCAGTGGTTCTGGCGCCTGCCTCGCAAGCACAAGGTCCTGAGTTCGATCCCTGGTAACCACATACAATGCTGGGCGTGGTGGCTCACACCTGTAATACCAGCACTCGGGAGGCAGAGACAGGAGGATTGCTGAGTTTGAGGCTTGCCTGGGCTACATAGTGAGCTCAGAGCCAGCCTGATCTACAAAATGAGACCCTGTCTCAAAAAAAAAAAAAAAAAAAAAAAAAAAAAAAAAAAAAAAAAAAAAAAAAA
>PVIC010006407.1:0-54339 GCA_004025085.1 Thryonomys swinderianus
TGCCAGTCAGTGCCTTTGTCAGTAACTTAAACTGAGATCTTTGGTTGTGATTCACAAAAAATTTGTCATTCTTTTTTTGGTCTCGAAAAGTTACACTTTGAAATGCTTTGTGTATTCTTTTATGCAGTCTTTACAGATGACTCTCTAGGGTTAAAGAGAAATGTACTAGGACAAAAAGAAACACACAAAGGAAAAACCATTCTTGCTTTAATGTAGCTTGTCAAAGAGCATGCAACACGCTGTATAATTGTATGCTTGTTTTATTTTTCTCCCTTCCATAGTACTTCCTGTCTTGTTGGCCTTCCGTTTCCTCTCTGTTCCTAGCTGGTCACACACTCAGGTGAGTCAATGGATTAAAACCTTCTAGTATCAGAGAAATTCATTTTTACTTTTCATAAAGCTTTTGTCATCTTTGTCTCAGTTTGCAGCAGAAATCTCATCCAACAGGAAATAATGTATTTATAAATGAATTTCTTTATACTCTGTATCTACTTTATATATATACAGAATTTCTTTACAGTGTGTATCTGTCTTTACCCTGTGTATCTCTACCTTACACGCAACAGATTGAAGTAACTTTAATTCTCTATTTTTTAATTCATTTCTAAATTCCAAAATAGTAGTGTAATTTGCTTTCCATAGGCAGGAAAGTGTGTGCTACAAATGAAAGGGTAAACAAACTATAGAGGAACTAGACCTTAGGCATCTTGTTACTTCAAGCTCTGTGTATAAAAAAAAAAAAGATATAGCAATTTCACTAGAGGTATGACCTTTATGGATGGTCTGAAAAAACAAAGCTTAAAAGTGAACATATGAAAATTTAATTTCTGATATTCATTAGTATACGATAGGATTCAAGAGCCTTAAAAGATTTTGTTGAAGTTCTGTCTTCTTGTTTATCAGATAAAACTCATGAAGTTTCAATGGCTCTTGAAAACTTGATGGAACCAAAGTACATTTAGTCTGAGAAATTAGAGGGAAAGACTTGGGTAACTGTGCCTTATGTCTTATGTTAAAACGCTCTCTAACCCATTTCGGGTCATGCTGGTGACTGTCCACACTGAGATGTTTAGCATAAGTAGGTGATTGGCTGGCCACTATCAAAGTTTCACTAAATTGGGACTAACATTGAGACAATCAGTTTATAAAGACGAAAGGTCTATACTCTGTGTAGTGAGATAAAATCTCAGGGTTGTTCTCATCTGCATCTCTCCAATGAACAGTGATATTGAACACTTCTTCATATGCTTCTTGGCTGCTTTGACTTCTGCCTCTGAGAAGTGTCTGTTCATTTCAGATGCCCATTTTTGAATTGGGTCTTTAAACTTGGGGAGACTGATTTGTTTAAGTTCTTTAAATATTCTAGATAGTAGCCCTTTGTCTGACAAACAGCTAATAAAGATGTTTTCCCATGTTGTTGTCTTTTAGCGGTGCCAGTGGTTTCTTTTGCTGTGCAGAAGACTTTTAGTAGGATGAGATCCCATTTGTTGATTCTTTGTGCTAGTTCTCATGCTATAGAGGTTTTGTTCATAAAGTCTCTGCCTAAGTCAATGTCTACAAGAGTTTTACCTAACCTGTTATGCAGCAGGTTTAGTGTTTCTGTTTTAATATTTAGGTTTAGGGGTAAGTAATGAGGGAAAAGAAAAAAAAGTGATGATAAAAGAAACAAAGTTTGTGTATATGGGGGTGTTATAGGGTGGATAGGGGAAGAGGAAAAGTAAGAATTTAGTCATGTGATGTACTGGTACAAGTTCTCAATATCAAGCATAATTAGGATGTATACATAGTGTATCAATAAATTTAAAAATTAAAAATATATTATTGAATAAATTTATTTTTTTTAAAAAAAGCAAACTATGAAACCCAGTTATCCTCTGTTGCTTCTCAATATTCCATACAAACTACAGGAAAACATCTAATATCCCATATTCGCATCTCTGGACCACTGAGATATTTAATGTGATTCAATTACTTTCATAATGGATCATATATATTATCCTTGGACACAAATTTTGTGCTACATGCATTGTAGATAAAACCACTGCCAGTTTCTTTTTTCATAGTTCCTCAGATCAAACATGAACACCCAGTGTGGCTCATGTGGCTTGACTCACATGCCACAGTCAAGGGACCCACAGACTGCACTGCCTTGTAGAAGCTCAGGAACAGAGTCTACTTGTCCACTCAGAGTTTTGGAGGATGTCAGTTCCACATGGGTGTGGGAAGGAGGGTCTGGCTGTTGGGTAGCAAAGATTCAGGGCCTCAGGGTCTCCTGACTCAGTTTGCAAGGGTGCCAGGCCAAGTGAATCTGTCTCTCCTTCAAGACCTCCTGAGCTCCCCTTCCCCTTCATCTCTGCTCTATTTTTCTACTCAGTCTCTGACTCCAGACAGAGAGATGCCTTTGGATCAAAGCTCAGAGATTGGGCTCTTATAGATAATGTAAGAGGACCTTCCTCTTTGAAAAAATAATTATATTAACTTACAAATAATTTTATAACAAACTTAATAAGTTTATTATGAACTTACATCTTCTACATTATCTTCATCAAGATTAGAGTTGGATTAAATAGCCCAAAGGTAATAATTATAGAGTAAATCTTTAGAAGTCGTATGTGCTATATACAGTGTTGCTCTGTGAACAGTTCAGTACATTTGGTTAGTTTACAGTGTCTACATTAGGACAGTGAGATAGAGCAGTTTACATTTAGTCATGTTGCACTTTGACTAAATTAGAAAATATGTTCCAAAGGATCCTCTTGGAATTTTCACTGAATTTATATTTCTCTATCATCTCTCAAATGACTAGGTAACAAATACAATACTATTTTTTCTTGCATCGTACCTTGACATGCCTATAGTTTCAAGTTATTATACCCTTTATATTTTCTCAAAAATCTTTCCTTTAGGAGTACCAATAATTCCAGACTTACTGTGTCCTTGCTCTGATAACCTCTGGCTGTTTTGCCTTGTAAAACATCCCTTCATTAAGCATAAGTCCTTGGCATTGAGGTCCTTAGGGGGTCATTTGTGAAGTAAAGTTGGGTGAGGGAATTTTTTATCATTGTTTTATAAATTTAAAGTTGCAATGCATTAATCACTGTATGTAGTATATAAGGTTTAGATTCCTTGTGGGAATATGGTACAGGTACCTAACACTTCTTCATTCCCTTTGTATCCCCTTTAGCTTCTCTCTGTCCCCCTCACCCTCACTCCTTTTTTGGTTGATCTTTGCGGTACATAATGCTTTGCATTCATTGTGTAGAGGGGGTATGTATACATAACACATCCCAAATTATTTCTTCTTCTCTTATTCCCTCCCTCTTTCTCCCACCTCATTTTTGATCACTTTCACCTCTGAGAATAATTTATCTCTCTACTTCCTATTATTATCTCCCTTTTATTTTGCTCCTTATTTTTATTCGGCATTTCCTGCTTTAAGAGAAACAATGGGATAAGTAAAGCTTAAGTGTTTAATTTCACTTAAAATTATAGTCTCAAGGTTCATCCATTTTCCTACAACTAATTCAGGCTTGCCCTTCTTTATGGCAGAGTAGTACTCCATGATGTATAAATACCGCATTTACTTCTCCACTCATTTTTTTGACTAAGTACTGTCTAATTCAGTTTTATAATTTTGTTTAACCCTACATGTGGTTCGCAAATAATAGCAATATGAATAATGACCATAAAGCATACATTCTTATACTTGTAAGCCACATAAATAGACATCATGTAAAATTATTTACAATTTTCAGTACTTCTTAGCTACTTTTGTAATTAACTCATTCCTACACTAATGTGTGTGACTGCAGCTAAGAAATCAAGGGACCTCACTCATTCAGCAACAGAATGCTCTGCATTTTGTAGTCATTCCACCATGTGGTGTAGGGACAGTCCCCACATCTATGATCTGGCATCTACCCCAAGTCCATGGTGATTTATGAGCACTATGTGGTGGGGAAAGAATTCAGCAACACCAGACAGCTCAATATTCAAATAGATGAATAACAGTATTTACACAGATTTCATATGAAAATAAAATCTCATACTGTATCCCTTAAATATAAAAATCTTTTAAGGCATTATATATATATCTACTTCTCTACATATGTATCTCTATATGTAATTATTTCATCATATTACTTTTTGATATTTCAGTGCAACCAGATTTCATTGTAATTCTAAGTATTTCTCCTCCTTAAACCAATTAGCAAAGAAGTACACAAGTTTCTGCATACTGACAAGCAGCATCCATGAAAAATCCAACAATATAAAGTGATGAAGAATCTCTGAAACATGTGGTGTAGAAGATATATATACAGTGAATTTCTAAATTTTAAAAAATTTAGATCTCTCTGGTTCCTACATGGGCAATTACTTTTCACAGGAACCTGAATGTTACTTTCAGCATGTTTTGAAACTCAGATTTTTATTTAAGCTATGTGTTTGCTATGTTTTTGCTATCTTTTTTGGCACTTCTTTGGGAGAAATTGGATTGAACAAACAGTGTCTCACTACTTCGAGGCCAAGACAGAAGCCTTCTTTTTCTTTTTAGCCTCCAATGAGCTGACCTGTGTGGTACACCTCCTTCTCACAGGGTGGGTTGAGACTTCCGGCGACCTAATTAACATCATGGCAGGAACGATCTCTTTACTGCAGGAAAACGGTGAAAGACTTGATATTTTCACCTTGCTCACTGGTGCTATCTGAGACACTTGATCTTAATATCTCAGCTTCACTGGATTAGTAGATTGGTAAAGCACACTTTGGCCCTTGAGAGCTTGTTTGGCGGTTCTAGCAGGGGAGTGAAGCTACTCGCATGGCCTTGACCGAGGAAGCGGTCCTTCTCCACCGGGGCTGCCCGTCCGCTCCCCGGGACACACAGCGAGGTGAGGGAGGAAGAGGACACCCGCCCAGCCAGCCAGATCAGCCGAATCAACCCCGGTGGTCAGTGTGTGCCAGACGCAGCAGCCAGATCGCCCTGGCATCCAAACACGTTAGCGTGTGACTTGGAGGTTCACGAAGCCACAGGGCGGGCACTGTATGTGGGTCCTGCCCCGTTTCCTCTGGAGCATTGTGCCCCTGGCCTGTTTCCTGGCCACAATGAACGGAGAACCTTTGCTCTACCAGGTCGACTGTGATGTCTCTGCTTTGTTCCCAGTCAACCATAGACCAAGTCCCGGGAAAAAGGAGCCAAGTTAAATGACCACTTAAAGATAAGGCTGTTGGACGCACTGTCTCCGGAACAGGAAAGCTGACTTGAGATGTTTTCTCATGATGCCAAGAGGCACGTGGAGTGTAGACTCTTCATTCATTTTCCACCTTCATCCTTAGAGGAGTGTCCATGTTACCATCCTCCGGGTGTAACGTTCCTGGGTCTCCCAGGCTTTCCTACGCCACCCTTGTGGAGATGCCGGAAGAGCCAGTATCAGCCCACGCTGGAACTGCAGCTCCCCACTCGCTTCTGCTGTTGAGGACAAGGTCGAAGCAGGATCGCTTTGCGTCCTGTTTGGATACAGTAGAGCAGATAGGTTCTGGTAGTTTTCTGTTTTATGAGGCTGACCGTTATCTCTCTGCAGCCGCTGGCATTTCTAGCCTCCACTGACACCCCCTTGGCAGCTTCCTTATCCGTGAGTGGAGGAGCTGTGAGGAAAACGAGGTCCGAAATCCTCATCATCTTGTTCCTGAGTTCCAGAGTTATTTATCCGACCCAGCTCCTTTCACACCCTCGCCCTTTAGACAAGGTCTCACTAAGTTGTCAAGTTGTTCAGAGCAGACTTGATATTTCGGCCTTTTTGTTTCATCCTGCCCGAGTCCTGAGATGGCGCGAGTGTGTTCCACCACTCCCAAGAGACAGGGTAGACCCAAGAGGTCTCCTGAACTCTGGCTTCCGAAGGATGGCTGGCTAGAAGCAGCAGACTGGTGTGTCGTCTGCCACAGATCCTCCTGGCGGCCATGGGTTGAGCAGGTTATTCCTACCAGACCCTCTCCCCTCTGTTCCTGCCATGGAGCTGGCTGGCACAGACTGAAACCATAATCTAAAATAGCCTTCTCTAATTTGTGGGTCTGAGGTATTTGTAACAGCAATAGGAAAGAGGCTAAGATACATTGCTTCACATGTTGGCTGTTGCCTTTGCTTTTTACATTAGTGTCTTCATTTCTTATTTGTACAAGAAATGAAGGAGTTTGGCTCCTGTTATCTGGCACAGTCTGGATGGTGGAGACCACATCCTCTTGGACTGTGTGTCCCAGGAGACCTATATTCCTTCCAAAATGAAGATCACAGTCAGATACTTGATATGAAATTTTGTAAAGAATACGTCAGAAAAGCTATTGCTTTCTTCATTCAGGAGCCAAATGACCTCCAGTTGTCTTTCTTAATGTAACAGAATCTGTACATATTTCTCAAGTCTCTCCAATTGGAAAGCTAAAACTAACAATCAATACCTTTGGAATGATCACTTCTCATCAAGATTATGGGCGTTTAATACCACTTCCCAGAAAAGTATGTTAATACTAGGGAAAGCCGTATGAAGTATTTGTGGGAACCCATTTGTCTGTGGTTATCTTTGTGGTTCTTCTTACTCTACATGATAAAATAAGAGCTGTAATCTAGGTGCTGTTAAGACAAAATATCTTTTTAAACAACTTTTCACAAATAATCATTTTACCAAAAAACAGGCTTTTAAAATCATCTAGGGCTATGTATCTCACTATACATCTACAACACACACACATACACATATATGATGTGTGAATGTGTATAATAAATATGATAGTATAGAATTTAATCTTTTTATATAAAGACTGCATATTTTTCACACTTTGAATGACTAGGTAATCATAGAGTTCTGCTTGTATTTGGGATGCTGGTCCTAGTAAATATTTAAAAATTAGGGCCGGAGATTTAGCTCAGTGGTTCCAGTGCCTGCCTCACAAGCACAAGGCCCTGAGTTTGATCCTAGTAACCACATACACTGCTGGGCCTGGTGACTCATGCCCACCAGCAATCAGTACCACATACCACAGTGCTGGGTGTGGTGGCTTATGCCTGTAATCCCAGCACTTGGGAGGCAGAGACAGGAGGATGGCTGAGTTTGAGTCTTGCCTGGGCTACATAGTGAGCTGAGAGCCAGCCTGAACTACAAAGTGAGACCCTGTCTCAAAAAAATAAAAATTAAAAATTACAGATCATAATGGTAATTCACTTACAGATCATAATGATAATTCACTTACAGATCATAATGATAATTCAAGTATGATGGGTTCAGCGTTTCCTGTCGGAGCCAGTTGTATGAATCACGGTCATATATCAATGCAGCACTTGCTCAGCAAAAATGAGTGTGGGGCAGTGTCCCCCTTGCTGGATATTCAGCAGAAGAGAAGGGAGGAGGGGCCTATTTCTCCGCAGCCCCCTTGTCCCCAGGGAGCTAGCGGTGTTGTCTGTCACTCCTTTGCTTAGGATGTGCCGTTGTGTGAGAAAAGGCGGCCAGGGCTGCCCCGCGGAGCAGGGTTGGCAAACTTCCCCGGCAGGCATGAGGGCCTGCTCGACTGCCAGGAATGGACGAGAGTAAATAAAGAGCAATCAGTCAACAGTAAAAAGTAAATAAAGGAAAGATGGAAACTGAAATTAGGAAAATATCTTTGACGTATAACGATAGAATAAATATAAGTAGTTAGCTAGGAAATACTATAATGTTATGAAAATGGTGCTAGTGTGATCAAAACAGAAGTTCTGGGAGACATTATCAAGACTTTATGATAGATACGATAATGAGGTAAATCTCAAAGAAAAAGCTGAAGGCCTGCCAGGTTTTTATACATAAACACACACATACAAAAACGGACGGACAAATGCACACACAAATGGACAAATGAACACACAAATGGACAAATGGACACACAAATGGACACACAAACGCACACACTGCAGCAACTGAGAAGATGCAGGAGAGGAAGTGTGTTAAATTCAGCACTCCTGGGATGAAGGATCAATACTGGGCCTCCTCAGATCTTTGCTTCGTACGTGGGTTGTCCACAAAAGCCAGACTGCGTGGTGGACGGCAAAGCGTAAAAGACATTTCAGGCGGAAAATCATGCTCATAACGTCAGTGCACATCAATGAGAATGCAACTTTCCCAATAGCATTTCCTTAGAGAAATCTGGTTTGGAAGTTACATTGCTACTTGACCCCATTAGTAGTATTTCCCTTGACAAAATATAATACTTTCTGAAATATATATTCCTATTATAATTACATCATAATTGCAAGAAAATCTCATATGTTCTTCTATAAATCAAGAGAAAGAAAAGGTAGAAAATGTTAATACGTCCACCACAGTCCTCAGTCAGAGATTACACTGACAATCACCAGTTCTCATGGAAGGATTTCTGTTGTTGTAGAATGACCCTATGGATTAAGCCTACATAACTTTTTTCAATTTCCACTAGAAACCAAATCAGTGGACTATATAGGTTTTCACCTACTTTCATCAATTTTATTTCAAATCTTGGTGGATGACTGTGGTGTACATCTGGGTCCAGCAAAGTCGATATCAGTGATGGAGGGAAATCTATTAGCATTTGGAAAAGGAGTTTAACCAAATTACTTCTGCCCGCATAATATTAAATATTTGACTATATTGATGGCTTTGTTAAATTGACTATTGTAAGATACAGGATCCAAAATGACATTTGGTTTTATGTACTTTAAACGTTTTTTTTTTTTTTTTTTTTTTGCTTTTTGAGACAGGGTCTCACTTTATAGTTCAGGCTGGCCCTGAGCTCACTATGGTGCCCAGGCAAGCCACCGCAAACTCAGCAATCCTCCTGTCTCTGCCTCCCGAGTGCTGGGATGACAGGCGTGAGCCACCACGCCCGGCATTGTGGTATGCGGTGTTGATTGTTGGTGGGCGTGTCTCCATGCCCAGCATTATATGTGGTTACCAGGGATCGAATTCAGGACCTTGCGCTTGCGAGGCAGGCACCAGAACAACTGAGCTAACCCTCCGGCCCCTTTAAGCATTATTTTGAGTTAAAGAGCATCAACTGGAAAATGTTCATGATGTAAAACAGAAGAAGAAATATTGTGAAGTGGTCACAGGTGATCAAACTCCAAAGAGTTCTTGCATTATTTTTAAGATGAATATGCATTCATAGGAAATAATAGTGTATTTATAAAAACAATGATGAGTATGTTTCTAAAAGGATGTAATATCTGAGAATGATTTATGGTTTTAGTTCCATTGTTTCTTTTTTTTAATCTCTATTTGGATATTCCACTAAGAAACATGAGGAAAATGCTAATGTGTTTGCCCATCATGACTTACATGTACATGCATGGAGACAAATACAATTAAAATATTGCACCACTTTCATATAGAACTTCAAGTTTATATATAATTATTTCAGGAATTTATAAAAATATCATTTTTGAAAAGCAGTCACTAAGAGGAACTACTTATACCCAGTGTACTAAGTATTTTTAAAGTTAAAATATGATTGTTAAGCTTCATATTTGGAAAAGAACACTGGAATTAAAAATAGAAAAAATAAATTTCCTCAGATGAAAATAAATGACTACATGAAAAAATGAGATATATTTGTATATATGCCTGAGGAACTTCTTTTTTCTTCATAAAATATTTCTATGACTATCAAGCCATTAATATGGAAACATTCCATCAGGACTTTATTTCCACTGTTTAAATAAGTTACTATACATATTACGGAATTCTTTGTGTTCCAACATGGAAGTTTTTACTTCTTTTGAGGGATCTAAGGGACCTACTGTGAAATACCGTATCTGTAGCGCTTCTAACATTTCGATCCACCTTTGGCAATCACAATGCAATACATCTGCAGACAGTATGCATTCTGTTCTCTTAACTCTAAAAATGTGAACTTCAAAAGGTCCACAGAAGATGTATTGGATTCTAGCTAACGTATCTGTCATGCATAAGAACTAGTTAACTAATTTGCTTGCTTTGGGGTCATTTTTCTTAGAAACTATATATAATTCTTTGAATTCAAACTCGTAAAATCTGTTGATGAGATTCAGCTTCAGAGGGATATTTCCTGACTCATAATATTTCAAAAAACACATTTCTGGAAACTTGACCATATTAAATCTTATTAATACAGAGGTCTGGAGCAATCATTATTGAGTTGTCATCAGAGTCTACAGAATATAAATCTAAACAAATGCATTGAGTATAAAAAGAATTCTTTATTAAAACCACCTTTCTTTAAGGGCCTCTTACCTCAGTATGTGACTGCAGCATGTTTGAACTGGCCACCGCTAACTTGCATTTCATCAAAAGTGACACCAGCAAGGGCCAGGAAAGGCTGGAATATAGCACTCATTACTCTCTTTCTGGGTGCACCAAGTCAGAGGAGTCCCTTGGAACAGAAACTTGTCTAAAAACAAAACAAGACAAAACAAACAAACAAAAAAATGAAGGTGACTTGTCATGTAATTTGGACAACTAAACATCTTCCCACAATTGTGATTGTTTCCAATTTATAACAATACAGATTATTTCCACTTAACCCTCTAGTTTCTCCTTGCTTTTTCATCGTTCCCTTTCTGTCATTATCCTATTCCAAAAGATGAAATCAACTACGAGCTAAATCTCCATTCTTTAGCCAGAGCCATTTATTTAAGCACATGAACCCGAGAGTCCTATGCAATGACGGTTGACTTTCTTAGGCAATTTAAAATGCCGACATTGGCTCCTTGCAAAATCCACCACTCTTCAAAACGTGTTTCCAACGAAATGAGAAGACTGAGCTTCAGGGCCCCAGAGATTGTTAAACGTGATTTGCTCCGGCTCACATGACTGCAAGGTGGAGACAGAATCAGCGCGACCAAGTCAGCTTTTTATTCAACTTACTGTCCAAAGCTGTGTGTGTGCTAATAAGGTCAGTGTTAATATGTGGCCCCTGTGCACAATAATTCTCAAATCCAAGGTTCACATTTTGATTAAAAGGTTTTTATAAGATACACAGTTATAGAAAACTGATTTCACTGCTGCTTATGCAACTCTTAAACTAAGCCAGAATGATCAATGTCCTTCCAAGGTCCTAATGGGAAGAGGAGGTAGGTTCAGGGCTGTTTCATTTCAAAACAAGGAAGGCAACATCTGTTCTGTCCACACAAGCAGGTTACAAAGTCCAGTCACCTCCGGACACTGCCATGCTCACCCTGACTCAGCAGGGGAAGCGGCTCTGTATCTGTCTGTGTGGGAAGAGGCTTCAGTTAAAAGGAGCTATTAGAGAATCCACTTCCCTTTGCGGGTTTCCTACTTGTCATTCACGTTTAACGTACATCAGTTACATCATATAAAGCAAGACTATAAAACTAGCCAAACCCACTTTTATAGTTTCAGGCTTTATTTGCACATTCTCTCAGGTGGACAGAATGAAGATCTGAATGGGGCTATCTCAGTCTGAACAAACACGGTCCTGGGGGGCGAGCACCCCCATGTACGGACATCACAAGGTTGCCTTCACTTGGACATTGGCAGGGAAACCAAGAAATCCTTTAAGTGCTCATGAACATGTTTCCTAGACTGATCATGTCCTAATCGCACTGCAATTTGCAGTTAATTTTAAGGAAAGTTCACAAGGGAAGCAGAGATTGTGGCTGTGATAGAAGCTAGAAAGAATGTACCTACCTGCAGCCTATCAGACATTGATTCCAGAAGTTTCAAGTCTCAGTTCCAAATGGAAATTTTTAAAAATATGCCAGTTGTGTTCAGTACATGTTCTCATGCATTTTCGACCCAATTTGAGCCTTGAAGATTAAGACTCGATTACAAGGGTTCAACTCAAGTTTTCATTTTCTGGTTTTGCTTCTCTGCAGTCATGTAGTGTCCCTGTATGTGACGGTTTTGGAGGCTTTAGACAGAGGTGAAGTGGTTGGAGTCCAACCGATCGGAGCTCAGCTCCTTGCCTGGACTCGCAAACGTGGAAGCTGCTGTCCCCCGGAAAGGCGCCAGGTCCCCCATGCTGAACTCCACCTCTTTCATCTCCCCCCAACTCACTATTGATCGTGGGAAACTGAAAACCCTTGTTGAAATGTGCACTTACCCAGATACGGCTGCTGCTTCCAGAAGAAGGCATCACATTTGGAAATTCAATCATTTTGAAGGTCAATTAGTCTATAACTTTTTATACATATGAATTTGCTTCAGAATATACCAATTAATTAATATGTTAAACTGCCAATGCATTTCACAAAATTGCTTCAAGGAAAATGTCACCTCTGAATTCTTGAAAAGAAAACCTTCAACAATTCCACAGAGCCCCGTTTCCCTCTGAATTCAGTTTTATTATGTTTCTCATGACTAACATCACTTTCTCAAACCACATTAAAGTCATATCAGTTCCTATACACACCAAAATCTGGATAAATTATAGTCCTACTATGTTTGAGGGTGTAACAATTTCCCCTGTTGAATTCTGGAACATTTACCACACTTATTTTATTTATATCTTCATTTTGTAAATTATTAACCTTCATGCTGATGTGCATTGATCCTATTTTCCCTCCTTTTCTCTATAATAAATTTTGAAATTATTTACAGTTGCAACTTTTAAAAAAGTATGAGAGAAAGGATCACAGAAGTCAGCTTCTTTAGAAAAGAACTTATAACCCAAAGGGATTATAAATTGTGAATTTTTCAAAAAACAAGATCAAATAATTTCCAGTGATTTGTCATCATAGTGTAAGCAGCTATGTTTCTTTGAAGCATTCACATTCAGCAGTATATGGAGGAATTATGTGTTCTATAACCCAAAAATAAAGTTGAAATTTCAGGTGAATAAAGGCAACTGGAAATAAATACTATCTTAGCATAGGCTTATTTTTCAGATTAAATAAAATAGTGTTATGAATCACTTTATTTTCCATGTAGAAAAGAATTGCTGTGCTTTTATTCCCTTTTTATTCCCTTTATAATTCCTTTAAGAACATATTTTAGATGTGCAGAAGAATTTGAAAAATAATCTGAGAACTTACATAGTTCACCATCTAAATCCAATCCTGTTAACATTTTTATTGCATTTGCACTGTCTGTGTATATAAGATTAAATAATGCTATCGATAAAGAGGTCGAAACTTTCTTGCCATGCAATTCCTAGTACCTGACCTTGCTAAGCCTCTAAGTGTGCTACTTCTGCCAGCCTGTCACCAGCAGTGTTTCTGAAGACAACAATATTTCCGAAGCCCTACCTAATAATCAGTTCAAGTTCAAGTTTACCAAATAGTCCTCCAGTTACATTAGTTATTTGAAATATATACATTAATTTACTCACAGGAAGTTGTTTTTAACATATTGTTAAACAGTTAAAAATCTCTGAGGTACATCCATTTGAGTATGAATGATTCACCTCATCTTTCCTTATGGACCTGAAGGTCATACTCATAAGTGAAATAAATAGGTCAGAGATATGTACATATGGTATCTTTTCTCTGGTATGAGAAACTAAAGTTGTAAATGTGTTCTAGAATCCATGATCGATATTGTGAAATAGTAAATATTCAAAGGGAAATGGGGTTTAGGGGCAAATAATGAGGGCAAAGAAAATAAATAATAGTTAAAGGAAACAAAGCTTGCGTATAGAGGGGTGGAGGGTTGTAGGGTGGGAAGAGGAAAAATGAGAATAAAGTTATGTCATTTACTGGTACAAGTCACCATGTGGAGTGTAATTGTGAGGTGTGTATATAATGTACCAAAAGTTAAATTAAATTAAAAATATCCCTGAAATAAGTAGTGATATTGTGCAATGGCTGAACAATAAAGATATAATTAAATATAAAGCCTTGGGAGTTATAACTTTAGGGTGTCGCTTTGGGACTTTAGATTGTTCTAAGTGCCTTCGTCGATGTACCCGGATTCCAGCCTAAGACACCTCATTTATTTAAGGTCCTTCCTTCAGACTGAGAGAAGCTGTAAAACTCTGGTTCCTCCTAGATGCTTCCATATTCTCTACTTTTAAATATCATTGCCAGATGATATTAAGATCTGAGTTTCAACCTAAAATTGGATTCACAAGAGTTGTAAAAAATACAAACCTATTATATGATAGATATCTATATCTACTCTTTCCATTTTTTTCTCCTTGTATTGACATTGTGTTTTTTTTTATATTTTTTTTCTGTTTAAAGGTTTGCTTGAACTATATGTTGTAAGTTACAGTACTAGCAACAAATTCCTTTTAATTTTCTTCATCTGAGAATGTCTTAGTCAGTAGGAGTCCTGGGGCCAAGGCCAGCCCTGGCATGTCACTCCTGAAGGAACTTCCTCCTCAGCATGTGAAGAATGTGCCCACTACGATTCAGACTTCATGGTATTAGACAGGAAAGGTGCAGTCACTTGAATTATCTGCGGGTAGTCGCTTCATTTGTTTCTGTGAGCCATTAAGATTGCTCTTCCTTTTTTCTGTGTGTGTGTGCATGTATGTGTGCATGTGTACATGTGTGTATTTGCATATATCCTTGGATGTGTGTGAATGTTTGTGTACATGTGTGTACATGCCTGTAAGCATGTGTGTGTGCGTGTGTGTGTGTGTGGTGTTGGAAGCCAAACCCAGGACCTCCCATATGTAAAGCTACATATACAACTGTGACTTTTTCCCTTCTTTTTTTTGTATTGAGCTTCCAGAGTTTGTCATTTAATAGTTACAATGTTATTTAGTCTTCTTATATAGATTAATGTCTTCTATCAAATTTACATCTTTTAACAAAACTTAAGCTATCAGTCAGCACTACTTTGGTACTCTTTTAGAACTACTTTCATTTATGTTTCAGTCTGAAATTCTGAGGGCATACCTCTTGGTTTTTTCTGCCATATCCAGAGGCTCTGTGGTTGTGTTTTCATATTTCCAGCGCACTTTATTTCCCTGTTAAAACTGCATATATCCCATTCATGTGTCTGTCTTCAAGTCCTCCAGTTCAATGTTTATATCCTATAATCAGCACTCAACTTTTGAACTCATAAACCAGTTTTTGTGTTTCTTTCTTCACTGTTGTATTTATAAAATCTGTAAATATCATTTGTGTCTTTTCTGTAGCTTTTGCTTCTTTGATGATACACTGCATATTGGACTTTTTCAAGAGAATTTATAATTGCTTGCTGATACATTCTTGAAAACCATCATTAAAAGTCACAATGAACAGTTCCAACAATAATCCATTTCCATGCTTTTACATTTTACTTTTTCTTTCAGGTTGTGAATTTTCTGTGTTTTTTTTTTACATATTTTCTCATAGCTTTATTATTATATATTAATTGTTTTAGCTAACAGTCACCCTGTTTGTGTTTGGCATATAGGTTCTGGCCTACTTTGAGCAGCTATAATTCCATTAATAGTTTGATTTTCCAAGTTATTCTTGGACTCTTGCTTTCTTTGGTTTATGTGAGTGTGTTGGAGCTCAGCTTACTATCCGTGCTTTGTTCGGCTCAGTAGGAATTCCCCAGAGCAGACCTGGGACCTTCGGGGGGCAGAATGAGAACTTCAGTTTCACCAGAGTTCCACTCAAAGGGGCTTCCTGGGAGACGGCCCAGGGAGAGAGAGTTCTAGGAATCTGGGACAATGTGGTCTCCATGGTATTTATTGTAGTGGGATGTTCCTTGGCTTTGGGACGGTAGACATTTTTGCATATAATATCTGGTGGTTTACTGAGTTATGGAAGATCTGGATGGAGTCCAAATGTTTAGTATACATTTATTGGAAGAAGCAATGCTGTTGAAGATTATCTGTTTTTTATTTAGCACAAGTTCTCACTGTCTGTGTAGCATCCAGTCCCAGGAGACAGCTTGCTCTAAGGAAGCATTGCAATGCGTGGGCTCAGGGGGTACATAAAGGAGTTTGCAGGCCTGTTCTAATATTTCAACTGTCTTTCGCTTTCTGTTTTAAAATCTACATACTGTGTCCAACAATATAATTCAGTGTCCTATAAAGCATTCAATATCTGATTTTAATCGGTACAGTATTTAAACTTGTTCCTCAAAGGAGCATAAAAATCATATGATAGCCAAGTTTTTGCCATAAAAATCCATTGGATAGTTTGAGGAGAGGTTTCACATATGTATATATAAGCACAGATACATTGTAAATATGTATCAGATGGATAAACTTATGAATCCTAATGCAATTCACAACTTGGCATCTTGTAAGATTACATAACTTGCTCTCGTATTTTTCTGAAGAACTTGTATTAGATACATTATTGCAATGGTTTTGATCTTAAATATCCTTGAATTGCTATCTGCTGATGATTGTTTTCCTTTGATGGTTCTTTGAGACCTGGTGGACATTAGGAGGTTTGATCTAATTAGAGTGAGGTGGTTGCCATGGGTATGCCCTCAGTGGGGCACTAGTCTATATCTGTCTATCTTTCCCTTTCTCTCTCTTTCTCTCTCCTTTCTATCTGTCATGTGATGAGTACCTCTCATCCCCCCCTACCCTTCTACCAGTGGGTCTGCTTCCTTTCATGCCCAGAAACAAGAAGTGACCATGGGCTGAGACATCGGAAACAGGGAGCCCAGGTAAACCACTCTCTCCTTATGCCATATATCTCATATATCTCAAATATCTTGTCGCTGCTGCTGCACGGTAACTATCACAGTAATCTTGCTCTTTTGCCATGAGTTCCAATATGCAGGAACAAATAATGCTTTCTCATTCAGAATTTACAAAGACACATATTTTTAAGCTTCAAGATAAAATTCACCTTATACCACTTTACTTTGCTCACAGTGCTAGCTTTATTGTTTTTAAGGAATTTTGAATGATTATACTATAATTTAAACATGTTAATGTGTGCACCATTAAGATTAGGACAAGAATATTTAACCTTAGTCTTATTGAAAGATTCTACCAAAGTACATCAATGTATTCAAACTTGGCCACATATTAAAACTGTAAGAAGTATTTAGATGCAAAATGATAAATTGGGTGTACAGTGGTACCTTGATTCACCAACTTATTGTGTTCTACAGTTCTGGAAAAGACAGCCATGTTTGTGTTTGTGGGGGAAAGATAGCCATTGTTGTGTTTGCCACTTGATAAAGAGTTTACAAATAAGAACAAAATACTGACAAATGCTTCTGTTTGTGAACTGAATTGTTTACAAACAAAAATGTTCAGGAACTGTATCACTGTATATAAATCTGTATCAAATCTTTCTAAACATATTTTAATATTAAATTCCTAGTGTTTTTTAAGTACGTTAGCTTTCTGGTAGGAAACTACGCTGGTCACAGAAACAATTTAAATGTACACTGACTATAAGGCTGTAACTTGTCTCAAGAGACTTATAGCCAGCAATGGAGCTGACTCATGGTGGACAAATATTCATTGTGAGATAACGTCACACCAGAGCAGGAAGATTCCATTGAAACCTCGACTATAGTTATTGAAATAATTGTTGGATGTCTATTCTCTCCTTTCCATTGTGTGAAGATTTTGCTATTCCAAAACTGAAGCTTTAAAGGAAGGGAAGTGTAATCCGGCCTGGTCTGGTTACTGTGCCATCTCTGTAATCCGACAGCCTCGGGAGGGTGAGCAGTGATGTGGAAATCAGCAACCAGGGCTCCGCGTGGTTGGTAAGCGTCTTTATTAATTCTCTCCTATCACTGGATGTTACCTGCATTCGTATAGGGCGCCTTGGGATGTGATTGGATAGAGGGCAGGTGCAGTGTTTACAGTGGGATATGATTGGACGAAAGGGCACAAGCAGCATTTAGCAATGTATGATTGGTTTGCGTCACGTGCGTCACCTACGTCACCTGCGTTACCTACGTCACCTGCGTTTCCTACGTCACCTGTGTCTGTGCATTGCTACGGTTTCTTGAAGGGGCACAGCCTCTTTTTCGTCCACCACAAGAGACTAAGATGGGTTTAGCTACAGGGAAGAATAAATTTTCAGCATCTGAACTGTTGTGATAATCCTGTATGATACTGTACTTCTCACACGTCTTGCCAAGAAATTTTGGGAGAGGGAAAACATTCTTTAGAGTTGCATGCTCAAATACTTAGCCTGGAATTGTTATAAACCTTATAATGTACTCTCAGATATAATACTGATAAGTAGGTAAAAGAGTAAATAGGTAGGTAGATATAGATAAATAGCACAAATGTAAATTTGGCTGTCCTTTTGACTTTGCAGTATGTTTCCATTGCTTATAATAGATCAGCAGGAAAATATTTTGTGATTTTTCTGGGAAATCTAAGGGTTCTTCACATACACCCAGGAGTCCTGGCTGTGATCTACAGCTTACATCCAAGAGTTCCAGCCAACATCCTGCATCCTAGCCACTGTGTACCCCACTTACTTGAAAAGCACCCTGAACGTAAACACTCTCTCTACATACTACCGCTTCTGCTTCTCTGCTGGAGCCCTGAGTGACATGGGAGTCGTCAGGCATACAGTGGAGCAGAAGAGTCATATCCTGTGCATGAGGTGCAGGTGGAGAGGAAGGATCCCTGAGCGCGAATGACCCAGAGGAGGGATTGTGGGTCAGGCTGGGAAGGTGCTTCTGTGGCACCTACTCTGCGGGGCTGCAGGAGAGCTGTTGGAAACAAAGAAAGTCCGATGCAGAGAGGGCTGGCGGGCTTCTCCTATACCATTAAAAGGGCTTGTGTTCGGTTTTTCTAGAGGTGGAGAAGAGAGTTGTGGTTTTCAGAGCTTGAGGAAGATCCAAATTTTTAGTTAGAAGGAATAATTAGAGAGATCTGTTGTTCACCTTATTGGCTGAGTATAGTGACAACACATCACATTTCTGAAGATGAGGAGACTGGATCTCACATGTTCACATCTGGATACAGTAACTATGTGTGTGTGAGAAAAATTCAAATTATTAGTTAAATTTAGTTATTGCACAAATTATGTTGTGCCTACTTAGATATGATCTCATCTGCCAGTTTGAAAAATAATACAGATTGAAATAAACTTTTTTTAAGTGAATAATACGAGGAGAAAGTTGGAGAGGTCTAGGAAGGTAAAGACATGACCTGTGACTCCTGAAGGTAAACTCGGGAAGAACAGAGATTGTCGTGGGGCAAAGATTCCACCCGGTAGCCCCGGTGACAGGCCTTCCCCAGGCAAGACAAAGATGACTGCCAGTCTCAGTGGTTGCTCAGACTCTGGGTGGATTTTGAAAGTGAAATGAGTGGGATTTATTCATCCATCAAGTGTAGCTTCCAGAAGAAAGAGGAGCTAAATTCGATTTCAGGTTTCCACCTGGAAATGTGGAATTAAGTTGGTTGCTACTGAAGCGGAGAAACCGTCACAAGGGAGCTACTGAGAAGTAGCCAGGAGTCTCTTGGGACTCACTGAACATAAGAGTCATCTTCAGCGCCTGTTAGCAGCAAGCTGCTCTTTCTTACTGACCATCCGCTGGCTGCCCATTGTCCACATTGAGTGATGATCACATCTCTACCCGTAGACATGGCCAGAGGTGAGTTTCAAGATGCTGTTCCAAGTCAGGTGACAGGGTGTGCAAACATGGAAACCAGAAAGAATCTTCCTCTATTGACCAACTGCAATTTCCCTTGCATACATTAATAGAAGGCTCAAAGACAGAACAGTTGCAACAGAAAGACTTCCTCTTGTCAACAGGAAGTGGCACTTGATATCACCTTTTCATTTCCTGCAATATCCTCAACCCAAACTCTACATTTGATATATCTTCCTTCCTTGAATAAATTATCCCTCATCCATTGCCCTCCTTCTCTGATCTGCGAGAATGAGGACATAATTTAGATTCAATTGCAATCTCTTTGAAATAGAAATGACTGCTTTTCCCAGTGGTTCCCTGGCCAGCTGTACTGATTCTGAGCTTGACCTGTTTCAGCATTTATATTTTCTCTGAAAATGTCCAGGAGGAGTGGAACATGGGTGAATTCAGCCCGAGGTTATTTTTCCCCACTTGTAAGAAAAGACAAATTGGGTACATTTGAATGCATTTACTATGCCAAAAGTATGTGCTCATTATGTTAGAAAAAGATTCACTATTGCATGTAATTGAATTCTGGTTAATAATAGTGACAATTTTGAGAACTATTTCCATGAAAAACTCTTTGCCATCATTGTTCATGATAGAACTTGGAACCAAAAAGTCTATTAGGCTGGCCCCCAAATTTAAGAATATTAGCAGTGCCTCTTCTGTCTCAAATTGTACATATATTTTAAAAATGATGTTGATTTACTACTATTCACGGGAAAGTAGTAGAAACCAGATTCCTGATGAGTAGAGGACAGACCAGAGGAGGCTGTATTTTATTTGCTATTCATGCCTCTTAGCAATATATGGTTGATTCTGTTCCTACATTTTGTGTCAGAAAATAAATGTTGGAGCTAATCTTAATTTAAATAGAAGTCCTGAAGTTTTGTCTTCTCTGATGCATACTGATTATGCTGCACATTCATTTCCATTGGCATAGAGGACAAATCTTTATATTTTTTTTTATCCTACTGTATGAAACCTTTCGGGACTTAAGACTTTCAGAATATAGATAGTTGACTCTGGGTACATAATGATCCTAACACATGGGAAAAAATAGCTGAATTCTCTGCACATACTGAAAATTCAGAGCCCAGTACACAGAGAGTATTATAGGTGAGACAGAGAGCAAAACTATTCCTAGAAAACCTTGGTGAACATGTATATTCATAGGCTGGCCCCCAATATCTACTGTCATCTTTAGATATATGTTCTAAGCTGTCCCATTAATAAAATAGTGTGCACTATGGCATAGTGACATTTAACAAGTTGGTTTTGACATAGGATACTGAGAAATATAACCTGTCCTTTGGAAGCACTCTGTGTCTCACTGCGGTTCCTTTCCTTGGGCAGGTGCTGGCTGTAGAAAGGACGCGGTGGAGGGATCCCAGCCAGGGCTCCACAAGGGTGCTTTTGGACAAATACTAGAGAGTAAATATTGATAACTTTGTGTAACCCCAAGCTTTTTCTGGCTGCTCCACAGAAGCTGACACAGACACTGTGCTGGTTGTGTTCTGCTGAAACTTTATACACAAAATAAAGTGAAGTCCAGATTTCATCTGCAGGCCATACTTAGGTAACTTTCATCTACAACAGAGATGTACCCCTCCATTCAGGCTTTTACTGCACTGCAGACATGGAGGTTCAGAACCTCTAAAGGAGGAAAAAAATTACATGCCGAATGTAATGACATGGTTTTGTAAATATGTGCTTATTTTAAAAACCAGCTTTATCATTCTCCTGGGGCAAATTTTTTTTTTCCCAAAAGATATCAGTCCTGTTAAAATACTCTTTTAAACACTGAATATCTCCCCCTATTCTTTCCATCAATCTTGCAGGGTGCCACAAAATATAAACTTATTGGGCCAGAGATTTAGCTCAGTGGTTCTGGTGCCTGCCTCTCAAGCACAAGGTCCTGAGTTTAATCCCTGTAACCACATACAATGCTGGGCATGGGGACTCACGCCCACCAGCCATCAATGCCACATACCTGAATTCCAGCACTTGGGAGGCAGAGACAGGAGGATTGCTGAGTTCGAGGCTTGCCTGGGCTCCATAGTGAACTCAGGGCTAGCCTGAACTACAAAGCGAGAACCTGACTCAAAAAAAAACCCTTATTTGTAGTTCTTACTTGCATATCTTTAAGTGCTAAAAGAAAAAATGTACTATATTCCTATATATAATACTATACAAATATACTTACACATCATATAAAATATGTATATATAGCAAATATGATGTCATACAATTCCATATGCATATATAGATCGTGAGGCATGTGCAACTTGATGTAATGCTGCAGTTGAAATATTGTGTTCAGCTGGCTGGTCCCCCTCGCTTACAACCTTCCTTCCAGCCTGGGGCTCGGGGGCTGCAGCTAACTTTATTATGAATGTGCCCGGATGCACGTGGGCACGTGCCACCCACTGACTATGACTGTTGTGGGCTCTTTCAGAGGGAAGACGCTAGGCGTCATCAAAGCGGGATCTATTTCACGGTAACTTTTTTAACATGTGCATGTATTATGTAAAGAGCTGAGGAGCCTTGGGAATTTACACTAATTCTGGAAATGCCGAATTCTGAAAGCTATCAGACAGTGGCATTTATTCGAAAGTGCATGCACATAGGAAGTTTGGAGACAAACATAACTTCTAATATTAAGTATCTGACTTCAGGCAAGTGCCTCAACCTCTGTTGGTTTCTTCAGTCACAAACCCTGGGCCCGCGGAGCACGGGGGGACTTCAGTCTGTGTGGGTCCGTCCTTACAGAGTGTGCCCACGCTGTTTAGAGGGGTTCAACTTTCAGCTTAAGATAGAAACTGGAGAAGGAGGGACGTTAAAACAGACAGAGAGGAGACAGAAATTAAAAACTGCCCTGGAGTAATTACTGCAGTTAGAAATAAACTCATGATACATCTACATTATTAAGGTGAATAGCAGCACACGGCCCACACATAAAAACCTAAACACTGCACTACACACTTGAAAATGTAAGAAAAACAATGATACTTCAGATGGGTTTCCATATGACTAACATAAAAGCTAGGTGGAGAAAAATTATTTTATATACATATATATATGCATATATATATATATATATGTGTGTGTGTGTATATAGTAATACATATAATGTATGTGTGCATTATATGTAATGATATGTACACAGTGTATATAGTAATATATATTATATGCACATATCATATATGATACGTACATACCCAAATACATACATAATATATGTGTATGATGTATGCAATATACCTGATAATTATATATATTTTTAGACAATTAGAAAAATTCTACTAGTTACAATGAGAGTTCTGTGGTAGTTTTGTTAGAAGTAACATCACAGAAATTATTAAATAGGTATAATCTCAGTAACTGGTGCATATTTCTAGACCATAAAAGTATCATCTTGCAACTGTAGGCTGTGAAAAGTGTACGTAACTCATAACTCACCAGAATCACCTTATATGCTAATGGTCTTGTGCACGTGGGGTTCACTGAATCCTTGCCGGTGTCTGCATCTTATCCGCTTCCTCTCCTTGGGTTCTACATTTATCTCCCTCACAGGTTTAGCCGCCCCCTCTTCCCATGGCCTTGCTCTTTCTGTTTAAACCACACCATGACTCTTCAGAGGAGGGAGGGAGCAGATCTCACCTGAGATACAACAAACACAATTTGTTAATTGTGAGCTGAGGGGTCGATCTTTATCTCAAGGTGGTTACTTGCTCCTGATTCCGAGTTTTTCGTTTTCTGATCCTTTCATTACGAACCGCCCTCCCTCCCTCGCTCCGTCTAGACATTCGACCTCTAACTTTTATGATTACGAAAACCGAGTGCTTCCACCTCACGTTAAGCAACGATACCCCGAGAATTCATCCTCTGTTTCTTCAGGGAAGACGGAGCACAGTAATAGCAACAAGAAAACGCAGGCACAGAAAAGGCAGAAAGAAAACAAGAGAGGAAGAAGAAGAAGAAGAAGGCAGAGTGCTTGTTTGGAGTTGTCCGGCTTTACTTGCCAGGATGGGAGGAACCCAGGGCTGCTACTGGCCGACCTCACCGGCATCGGCTCCAAATCACCTTCGGTCCTCGAGCAGCTCATGACCTGCTGCCCGCACCAGCTTCCCTGAGTGACTGAGGAATACAGCACGCCCGGAATTATCAATGGCCCGACGTACAAGCAACCGGGGTTAACTAGGTTCATGGAAGGTTCACCTGCCTCTTGTTATCTGTATTGTGTTCCCAGTAAATACATCCAGAACTCAGCTATATTGAATGAGTTACAACCAATCCCCGGGAAGCAAGAGAGTTCGTAAGTCAAGGATCCACTGTACCGTGCATGAGCGCTTACATAAACAACTGCCTCTACATTCAGCCATACTCACCCACAGCATCGGCCACTTCCTGCAGGGCCCGGAGTCCTCTTCGTGAGTGCCTGCGGCTGTGCTGCTGTCGCTGCCCTGGTGCTCTGAACCGAGGTAAAAGCTCTACCTTTCCTGGTTGATTCCAAATTTTATGGAAGAGCCAGACGCTTTCCAGTGCTATATCCACTGGATACGATGGATGCGAACACAGCATCGGGCTTTAACGACCCTGCCTTTCATGTTCACGGCATTTTCTATCGCATTTCATAAACACCCCTTGAGGTTGAAGAGTTATCTGCGTGTCGTCCCAAACCTGGGAGTTTATTCAACATTCTGAAGAAGTAAATGCAGTGATATTCTTGCTACTCACCTTATATTTTAACCCTACAGATCAGTTTCAGAGTATCGATTAAACTCTGCCGTGATGCTTTCTTCTCTGAATAATAGTTGAAGAGAAATATTGATTAAGTTTAGAAATACTTTATTGCAGCTTCTTTCTTAACTATCGGTGGCAGGAGGTCAATGTCCATTTAATTGATTTTTGATTCATTTATGATTGAAAAATCATTATATCATTTCATTATGCTTGAGAGGTACACTCATTGCAAAGAAATTTAGTTGAACTTTGGTCATGAATTTGAAGGCCATCACAGGGCATAATTAAGTAAATACATAAATTTTATTTTATAAGGTGACTATTAACCCAGAGGGTTATGCCAGATTCTTGGTTTATGTCCAGACTACAGAAATCTTGGCAGAGTCTACCAGGGAAAATTCTCTTCTTGTGAAAAATGCAATTATATCTTTATTATCTACCTATGAAAGGTAGACTCACATTTCTTGTGGAATATTCTCTTGGTAGTAGTGACAGACAGATCAGGATATGAAGCCCCGCAGCCAACCACATGTGACTGGCGATGGTGTGGAAACCATCATAAAAACTTTATCTGTGCGATTGTAAGATTGAGTCACCTCCTGAAAGTCTGGCGACACATGTAGCCTATGACTCTAATGAAGTAGAAAACATTAAGCTGGTTACCACTGGATCAGGAGACCATTGCTATATATAACCAAACTTCTGACCGACGGAGTGACTTATTCGTGAGAAGAGGGACCCCATGAAGTGTGGTACGTCCATTCCAAGATCCACTTCTAACTGTGATGACTCTTCGGGTCCCAGTGGTTCCGGCTGCCTCACTTAGAAAATAGCGCTGCTCTGCTCTGCTGTCTGCCGAACTAATCTCTAAGGAGCTAAGCGCACACCTCATTGTTCTAATATATAAAGTACTGTTAGTATACTTTATTGGAAAGTGGCACATAAAAGTCATAGGAGGTTAAAATTAAACATAAATGCTTAATAAAAGATACAGAAAAGCATGATAGTGACTTTTGTAATATGCAAGAGCAAAAAATGAAAAGATCTGTGGGGACTGTGTCTTTTCCACAGCTGAGTCATCATCTTTCCAGTGTTGCAATATAGAAAGCGTGTCATGATAAAATGCACTTGATCAAAGCAAGACGAATTGTACGCAGTGCTAGGAAGTCACTGTCCAGCATTGTCCTCTTTCCTGCACGTAGAGCCACACCAGAGTATCAGCTCTTCCTGAACAGCAGCTTTGAAACAGTGAGTGCATGGCCGTGCCTCGCCTGCGTCCTTGTCAGAGCCCCTGCCCCGTCCTGGCTGTGATGACCCGAGCCCTTTCATGTCTTGTTAATAACTCTCAGCGATCGGTCTTGGCTTTGAAATGGTGAGAGTGCAGAAAGTGAGCAGCTTCGTACTGCAGTGTGCAAAGGCAGCGATGACCACATGTGTTTCTCTTGGAAGTCACTGATCTGTAAGCCGTGGAGAGCTGTTTGGCTGCACAACATAGAGCGCTGTGCACTGCAGAATATCCGGAGGGCAGTGGGGGCTGCCGAAGGAGAGGGTGGGGTGCTCGATAAGTCCGGCTGGAACCAAAAAAATTATATTTAAGAACCTTTCCATGCAAATGTCTTCAGCAAGTGTTTTGTGTAATACAGAGAATTATATAACACCTTCACAAATGCTTGATTATATACATATAAACCTTTAAATGTCTATGCAGGTATGTGTGTGTGTGTGTAGCCTGTGTATCATGTACATAGATGACTTAATATTTTTATACTGAATAAAGAGAATACTGAATGAATAGATACTGAATATTTTTCTTCCTCTTTCCTTTTAAGTGACTAAAGACCCTAAGTCATTTAGGAGAAAATAAACAGGAACAAAAGAAGCTGTTGTCTCGCTGGTCTCTGAGACCCTTCTCGGTACCCTAAGGGAAGCTGGTTCCCATCTCTGAGCCATGGGAATAATCCAGCTGGCTCGCACCGGTCAGAAGCCTGCTCCTCTGCCCGCCGCCAGCGGCCCCCTCGCAGACCCTTCCTCGCCCCTTCCTCCCTCGAGGGTGGGTCCTGTTCCTCCCCGCCCTGCTCTAAGCTGACGTTGCTGGCCTCCCGTCCCGTTCCCCTGCCTCTCCACTGAAGCTCTCCGTGGTGGCGACTCTCGCCAGGCCAGCTTGTCTTTCCTCTGCCAGCTAGGGACAGAGAGCTGCCACCCAGGACGGGAAGTGACCACAGGCCTCAAGGCTGAGAGAGACCACAGGTTCGCTCAGGGGTCAAAGATTCTGCGTGGTGGGTGTACTGCGGCCTTGTCACTGGAGAGGAGAGAACTGTGCTCCTTTGAGATCACTGAGTCATTCAGTGACCATCCTCTGCCCTGAGACATGTGGTTTAAAAGGAGCTGAGTCCATGGAGAAGCGATATTTACTCTGTGGTAACGGTCTCACAACAGAATATCAGCATCCTTGCGTTGCAGCTTCTTTTACTTGATTTACTTCTACCGTTAACCATTTTTAATGAATACCTAATGGCTACACCACAGTTGAAAAGACAAAAGAAAAATCAACATCCTTACTTTCATCAAGGAAATACAATATGGTTAGAGGTAAAGAAGGAAAGATTTGAGAAGTTCAGAGGAAAGTGATACATGTTGAAAACATAATGATCAGTGAAATATATCAGACACACAAGTTTAAATGCAAATTATTCCCCTTATCTGAGAAAACCAAACTATAAATTAAATGAAGAGCAAAATAAAGGAAAGAATAAGAAATGCAAAGGAGACTTGCTCTGCCATAAATTAGATAAATGTATTTGTAGAAAAATGGCTAACATTGTGCTCAGAAATTTAAGTGCAATGACTCAGACACACAAACAAATCATTCCCTTAGGAGAAACCCAATGTATAAATAAATTAAAAAGCAAAATAAGCAATAGTTAATAGGAAATAGGACATTGAACATCTATAAAGGGGAAAGAGACCAATAGATGGAGAAGCAGAATATGGCAGGATAGGAGAGGAATGAAGAGGTACTAATACCCCATAAAGAGTGAACACAAGTCTTGTGAACGCAAGCCCTTACAGACAGAAGAAGAACTTGAAAATTTAGAAGGAAAAACAAACACCAAACGAGACAATCCAGGTAGCAAAAAGGGTGAAGGTAGCTTTTCACACAAGGAAATGGGGAAAGGTTGGAAGTTGTGAGCGGACGGTTTGAGGACCTCTCAGGTTGCAACACTCTTTACCAAAACTTCAGTTCAAGAATTTACAGCAGGAACTTCAGAGTATAACAGCAGGTTTATACTCTCTGACTTTCAAAGAAATTTGATTTGTTTCTGTTGGTGTTTTATGTAAGAAATGCAATTGGGATACATAGTGAATATTTGAATTTAAAAGTACTATCAGAGTGCTCGCTTCGGCAGCACATACTCTAAAAGTACTATCAGGGTAAAAGGCATGTTGCCATTCAGCTGTCTGCAAACAGCCCCTTCTGAGGAGCATGTTTTTCTTTTCTGAAACTCTCCTTAGCAGCTCCAGAGCCCCCTTTCCTGAGTGTCTTGGGTCTTGAGTTGAGGTGCGCAGCTGCAACTTCCTATCTCCAGGCCAAAGGTCTCCTTCTGAAGGTCGTTTTGATTGGGGAAGAGCAGGCGGCCACCATGCAGATGCAGTGGAGAGGGCAGTGTCATGTCTCCACTACGTAGGCTGCACGGCGCCCTGCACTTTATTTCTGAATACGGTTTGTAAAGACATCATTTCACTGGGCTCAATGTTATATTACACGGACAACACAAATTTTGCCTCCTGTGAATTGCATAGAATTGAAAAATATTTTTGGCAACTATTGATTTATTTTTAATCGTTTGACCTGAGCTGAGAGGCAAAATAACCTCCACATGTACTTAAAATTTTATGATTATTTACCACCATCAAAACAGTACTAAACAAAATTTATCTAATGTGTCTATTACTTTTCAAGCTCTGTAATCCTGTAGATATTGCATAACTCTTCAAAGGGGTCCATTGGAAAGTCTTAAATTTAATTGAAGTAAATTTATATAATACAAAATCACATATGTATTTAGATATTGATTCTGATCTCGTAGGTGATAATGTAAAATAGACATTGCAGCTGGAGCAAGAACTAAGACATTATTTAATTTTGACTTCATAATCCTTATTAGCAGTAAATTACTGACCTTTATTTAATACCTCAGTTTACTGAAATGAAATACTCCCTGCAGGCTGATCTGCAGAGTAGTTCCAACAGGAACTCGCCGATGGTTTCAGAAGCCTCGGCTGTACTGTTCACCACCTGTCACCACCCTGAAGCGCCGGGTCATGACGCGCATGGACCGGGGTAGCCGGATACAGCGAATAACAACACAGACGTCACAAGGCATGTACTTCCACTAACATCTGACTCTAGATAGTCTCTACCCCTCCCCCCACAAATTACCTCTCCACCATTAATACAGAGGAGTTTTCACTCGCACGATCTGGGAGTGTGTCCTTCCTGGGAAATGCAGTCTCTGTGGACCTCACTTGCTAACAAGAGGTCACGACGTGGGCTCCCGCCCCAGTGTGACTGGGTTCCTCATACAAAGGGAAATGCGAGCATGCAGCTGCAGACCGAGGCCGTGCCCTGTGGAGATGGTGGGAATCACGCAACAAACAGTCACGCCGCAGATCAGCAGTGCCCGCAGGGAGCGGCCGGCCTCTCTCCGCACCTTTACGAAGAACCAACCTAGTTAGGACTTTGCTTTTGGATTTCTGTCTCCAGACTCTGAAACATTCATTATTTTGCTCTTGTAATTTCTGGTACACAAATGTAGACCTCTCTTTCGACAACTAAACGAAAATACTTCTTATCTTTCCAAAGAGGTCATCCATGGGTCGTAGCAGCCAATATTTTCATGGTACTGAAGCTCACTGACAGGACGCGTGCTCGCGCACAGAGCCGGGAGTGAAACCGTGAGCGTGTTGTGTAGCAATGAGGGCCGGACTGCCAGCCGTGAGGCCTGTGTTTCCCGCCCAGGCTCAGCGGCGTGGTGCGCAGAATGCCTCCCACCGGAACTGTGTACTTTGTAACCTGTCAAACTCTTTGGGTGCTTTCGTGGAAACTCCATTTCAGGAATTTTGTGTCAATTATTCAGTTTTTAGGGGAATGGTTTTCTTATTGAGAAAAAAAATTACAGTGGTTCCCCTTGCAGAGCACTGACTCCTTCTTTTCCTCCCTCTCTTCTTTCTGCAGCTGTTTCATGTGCCGAGGGGCCTCGCCTACGTCCATTGTCTTACTTTTCATGGTGCATCCCAGCCCTTTGTCTGTGACTTCAGCGTTTTCATAATCTCTGTGAGAGCTTTTCCTGGGTGATTCTCAAGTAAACAGGTAAGTTCTGTGTTTCAAGGGCGAGGTTCTCAGCTCCCTGCTGTGCTTACTCTGTGCCCGGTGGAGGCTCCTGGACACCCAGCCTCAGAGGGCTCCGCCTGAGCCGCCTCGGCCTCTCCACTGACTCACAGCACTCTGGGTAATGGCTGAGCTCTTTCACGTTTCCGCAGATGCAACCGCACTCTGGGCGTTTATGACTATCATGCTTGCGGCTCTGTCATCCTTATTTTGCATGCTTCATTCTTCTAATGCTCGCCTTTATGTTCTGTGAAATTTTTTCCTGCCTGCTTGGACGGGGGATCTCGGGCCTTGAGCTTTCTGACCCTCCCGTGGGTACCTCTCCTTTTCAGAACACTACTACATGGCATGCTCTCTGAAAACTAACATTAAGGAAATTATGTCTACTTCGTCAAATAAGCTTTTACATTTCTCTCTATTGCCGCTACCTACATTTATTGTTGTTATTGTTTGATTACTGATTTTCTTCCGAGAAGGAGCACAAGGATCAGATATATTCAGTTTCAGGTGATGAACAGGATGAGCAAATATGTGAAATTGGATCTTACCTCCAATACATGGAAAATTTCAGTGCCAGGAAGTAGGATCTCTGCTTGTACTGGTCTGAAGAGTCTGTGTACTGAGACTTGTGTATAGCTGTCACAAAGCTGGCAATTCCTGGGACTGTTTTACCTCTGTGTACAGTAGATTGATGGAAATTTCCTGGAACAAGGAATTGATATATGTTGGTGCTGATTGTATGATTAATATAGTGCCCTGGGTGTATCGTGACAAGCCTACATACTCATATTAAGGTCCAGTTTTACATGACTTGTGTGTGACTTAATATTTGAGTGTATTTTTTAGGTTGAAGGAGTCCCTATTGATCCTCAAGATTTATGGTAATCAAGTGTCTCTTAGCTCCCTAGAACACCTACCCCTCAGCCCCCATACATGGACATTGTTTCTTGTATTTAAAAGTCTGGTGAGGGTCTCTAATTTATTCTCTTCTCTATCATATATTTTGAAAAATTGATACAATAAAAATAAAAACATATTTTGAATTAGTAATATGAAGTACAAATGAGAGTGAGAATTAGAATGTTTTGGTCCTCACTTTAACTGTATTGTCTCTCTTTTCTTTCTTGAGTGACTAAATAAATGCAATTCAGCTGGAAGTTCATTCTTCCCTTTGTAACATCTGATATATCCAGAGCATGATTTTAATGTAGGTAAAGCAGTATGCTTGAAATCCCATCAGGAATATGAGAGACCATTTATTCAGCAGGAAAATGAAAGCTGTGTGTCATATTAGCCATTTCATGACACTGTGCAGGCATGCAATATAAACAAACAGACACACACACACACACACAGAAATGCACACGGATAATGCAGCACTTTCCAAGACTGTGAAAGTAACTCCCCCAAGTTGGATAACTTCATGAAACAAAATACTCTAATCTCAGAAAACAAAAGTGGGCAAAAGAAATGAGAATCGTGAGATTGGCTGAACTGATTTTACCTGGATAAATGTACTTTTGCTTTCACCGTGCTTTCCTGAATTTTATTACTCCTTACATTCTGACTCCTAACCGAAAACAGGATTCCTTCAGATTCCTGGGCAGTCTGCCACCACTTTGGGCCAAGGGGCCAATAAAAATCATTAGCAATACATAAATTTTATCCAGCGGGCTTTCCTGAACACGTGTGAGTGTTCCTAAGGTTAGAGCATGGAAACCCACATGCTTGGGCTCATCATGTGCTCCTTGTTTGCTGCAACTAGACAGACTCAAATCTGTTCCGTGATTATATTGTAATTTATCTCAAATGAGGACCAGCAAGCCTTTCAAGTGTACAAATGAGATGGACAATGAGATAGACGGTAGATAAGAATAACAAGGATAAAAATAATAAAATACAGGAGATAGAATACCGCGGATCTAGAATTTTCAGGAGTGTCCAGCAGCAAAGACACCTTCTCTATTTTATTTATTCATTTGTAGTTCAAAAACGTGAATAACTTCATAGGAAGAAAATGGTCCATGCTTATTACAGAGGGTCCACCCAGCCACCAGGAGAAACTAAAAGGGTTTGCCTCGTTTCTGCATTTAAAATTCACAAGGGCCCAGCTGGGCGTGGTGGCTCAGGCCTGTCATCCCAGCACTCGGGAGGCAGAGACGGGAGGATCGCTGAGTTCCAGGCTTGCCTGGGCACCATAGTGAGCTCAGGGCCAGCCTGAACTACGAAGCGAGACCCTGTCTCAAACAACAACAACAACAACAAAAAATTCACAAGGGTCCTTTGATTGGATCGAATCGCAATTTTTTCCTTGTCTATATTTTCTAAGTTTTTTGTGTGTGCATCTGTTAAAAGTGAAAATATTTTTGTGTGTGAAGAAAGGAAAAAAAAACTTTTTGCCTGAATTTAAGTAGACTCACACACATGGCTTCATGAGTATGCACACATACACAAACACGCACCCTGAAAAGATTCTGTAAAGGGCACGTACCCTGATGTTTAATTAAAAAGTGTCTGTATCATAGCAACTGCACACAAATGGTGGCCATGACATTTCCTGTGATGGGAGTACCACGTCGGTTCTCCCAGAAACTGTGTGGAGCACAGGGACAAGAACAGCTGATGCTGAGCGGGGGTGGGGGGGTCCCTTGGGGAACACGGGCTTGCAGGAGACAAGAGGCAGAAGCACAAAAGCACCCCAAATCTCATGCTAGGGTGCTCCATAAACTAAACTGTCACCCACAGTCTTCTAATTTTCAGGTTTGTTCCTTTCTGGCAACACATGTGCCAGCCTAGGTCCTAGTAGTCATAGTTCTAGACAAATTTCTTCTCCCCAGTTCAGGGAGAAAAAAATGAAGGACACATCTTTCATAATTTAAAACACAAACTTACTGAGGTTATACTGAAGTAATCAAGTAGGAACTTTATTTGGGGTATAAATATCTATTTTAAGACCCTGTACAATGAACTGGCATCACTTTGTGTACTAGTAAATTTAATAGCAATGACAGCCAAAGGAATACTGTCTTTCTTTGCTTTAACTCTATAGGTTATGAAAGACTCAAGTTTATAAATGAGCTCAGAAAATCAAAAACTTGGGGAGTATGTTCTTTAGCTTGGCAGAACTTTATTAAATAGTTCTAAACAGATGGGTGTCTATTTTTGAAAGCTTTATGGAAGGCACACTTACAATGTGTCTAGGTAGTCCTCTCCGCTGATCACAGTAATCCTGTGATTCTTTAATTATCTCCCATGGCTATGCACAAACTTATTTTCCATAGGAAACAATGACACAAGAGAAAATAAATTACATATTAGGGCATAAATGGAAATGGATGCATAAGTTACTAATATTTTACAGTTTCAACATAAGCTTCCTATGCATTTTCCCCACATGAATTAAAACAACTTCAATCATTCTTTTCTATTCTTAGCTTATTCACATCATAAAATGTCTATAAAAATTAATCTGCTCTGATTTAAGTTTAGACAGATATATTTCTTCCTTAATGGGGAATAGATCTTTCCTTGTCCACACATTTTCTGTCACTTATCACTTTTATTTCTGAATAAAAACAACAACAACGTCCATAATAGCTATGGCAATATCCTGATGATGGTTAATCATTGTCATATGTCTGGATTTCTAATTTTAATCATCATACATAATTAAAACCACTGTAGATAGTCACACAGATGTATTTGGAAGCCTAAAGGATAATAACACACATATTAGATGGGGAGTTTTTCTTTAAAACTTGCATTTCAATATTTTCTCCCTATGAAATTCAACTTTCTCCAGCACGACCAGAGCCAGCTGCTGTGGAGTGGGTGCCCTCGCTGTGCCCGGACGGGCCGTTCAGAGCGGATGCGCGCAGCTTTATCCACCAGGAATGTGGGTTGTGGAGGAGTCCTCGGCCATGGGGAACTTCGCGACAGGTCCTACCCTCCCCGGAGGCCTGGCTCCCACCCAGGCACAGCCTGGCACTGCCAGAAATGCCGACCTGAGTAACTGGGCACCTGAGCCCCAGGCCGTCCCGTGGACGAGCTGGCAGCCGTGACTGCGCCACGTGACTGCTGCTGCAGCTTGCCTTCCGACCTGACCAGTGGACCTCCTGAGACGGACACTCCACAAACACAAGCTAGTGACCCCCCCACCCCGATCCTGCTCTCTAGGGAACCCTCTCTAGGTGTCCATGTATGTTGCAATGAGAATATTGCATGCGACAGGTCCTCATGCATCGTAGGTGGGGCTTGGCGTGTGATTGGACCCCAGGGTGTGATATTTATGGGTCGATTACGGTGCTGATGAGCCACAGACTATTGGTACGTGTAGTGTTGGGAGGTGAACCCTGGTCTGTGGACGTGGGTTGCTGGGGTGTTGTCTGGAGCGGTCAGACTCCTTCTCTCCTCTTTGTTCTCTGTCGATTTCCTGCCTGCCATGCCGCGAGCTGTTTCTCCTCTGCTACGTCCCTCCATCATGATAACCTGCCCTGGAGCCAGCAGACTATCCAGAGACCTCTGCGAACTGTGAACCAAAGAAACTCTCCTTCAAGCTATAGGAGCTCTCAGTGAAGAGTAAACCAGATAAAATATTTTAAAAGTCATTCATGATTTTTTTCCCACACATTCTGGTAGTCTGCTTTCTGGAGTTGGTTAAATGTCACTGTAACTATTTTATAGCTCTCTGTGTACTGTAAACAAAGTAAAGGCAGCTTTAGAGCCACTCCATGTAAGCAACTGGAGATGCTGAGGTTATGCTTTATAATTTGCTCTTATTTGTTTATCAACAATGCATTGAGATCCTTGTCTTTGAAATGTATGAACTTTCTTTTTTGCCTGAAAGATTGTATTTTTATTATTTCACCTGTATTTGTTTTTCTACTTTGCACTCATATGTATGTGACATCAAATTTAGCTATATCAGTCTTTGTGGGTAAGCCAGCACTAATTTTTGAAAAAAGAAAAATAGGTCACTAAAGTGATTACAATAGCATTACGATCCAAGGAAAAGACAAAAAAAAAAAAAAAAGGACAGTTTGAAATGACAGCAATAGGAAATGTATTTCTTCAAAAAGGCAAAGCCCTGGAGAGTGACAACAGAACAGATCATACTCCTGTCACTTTTGAAGTCATGCGTGGACCAATTAGCCAGAGTTTACATTATGGAGCTGTTTAGAATGTGTCTGGGGTATAAACGGAGCCAGCTTGCCCATGAATATTGACATAAAGAATTTGGGTTTATTAGAGCATGATAATAGATGTATTGTTTGTATTCAATTTGTTTCACTTTGTTTTCATTTTAGATTAATAAATAAAATGCTAGAGAAATCCTGGTGATTTTAATATTTAAATCTGTGCCGTGAATGTTGAAATTCAAGGTGATAAATGGATTTAGGAGTAGCTACTAAGAGACAGGAAGAGGACGGTGTTGGAGAAAATGGACGAGAGACTTCAAGGCCAGGTGTGTTTTTCAAAAAGAAGAGCAATTTCATCAAGCTATCTGGGTTTGAGGGACAGGGGAGCTGAGTTATGGAAATTGAATAACTAAGACATTGTTGCATGAGTGGAAAGATGATCATTGTGAATAACATAGTCAAGTCTGAAGTGTAGACCAGTCTGGGGAGAAGCACAATTTGCCTCTGGCTATAGTGAGTTGATACTATTTCTGTGTTTCCAGGTAAAAATAGCAGAGAGTAGGAGGAAGCAGAGCTGGAGAAGTCTGGAGACCTCCCAAGAGGATACTGCACTGGGGGGAAGATGCAAAGGGTAATTTTCAATGCAGAGAGACTCATACCATCAAAATTTTAGCAACCATCTCCTTCATTTTTGATTTAGTGTCAGTTTTAGGTTGCAAAACGGTTGCACGATCCCACTGTCAAATAGCAGAGGAGATCGTCGGAGAAGCCTTTCTTCTGTCTCTATCAGCTCAGCCCTCCTCTCTGTCTTCCCATAGGCAGCGTGTTTAGAGTGACTCAAGGTGTTTATCCTTCCAGCGCGAGGTGCTGCGCCACCCTTTGCTCCCTGCCTCAGCCCGGCGTGAGTCCGGCTCGGTCCTGGCCGCCTCCAGCAGTCTGAGGTGCGCTGCCATGGCAGGGGCCTCCTTCCTGCCCGCCTTGCTCTTTCCTTCCGTGTTCCGAGCGGACCCGTGTCCGTAGGCACCGGCTCCTCATTCTGCTTCTACTTCAGCCCGGACACCTCGCTCAGCACCACCTCAGTCTCGAACTCGTCACCCTGTGTCTCCTATCATTTACCCACACAGGGAGCTGTTTTTGCGTCTCTGTTCCTGTACCACAATCCTGGCCGTCACTATAATCTTTCCTCCTTTGTTTCCTCGTCTTCTCTCTTTCCTCCCCAATTCTAGTTTCTTCTTCTTTGCTTTGAAACAGTCTATTTATGTCACTAAATACAGAAAAGCAGAACAACTCCTTGGCTGATTTTCTTCATATATTTAATGTAACATTTTACCTGGTTATATAACTAGTGTTTTCTTGACACGAAAGCATGCCAGTTCTTCCTTCGATTATATTTAAATATTTAAATTTCTTCCTGTTCTAACAGAAGTTTTTACATCCTCCATATCATTCTCAAATATCCAGGATTGTGTGAAATTAGTTTTATTTATCATGATATCATGACACACAGTGCTACATTTTTCTCTTTTTAAAGTTCCTCTATGTGCAGCATTTTTATATGTTCCTACATATAATAATTTAGATTATGAGCCTATGAATCTCAAAATGCATTCTTCTGTGGTACATTGTAAGTGAGCAATGTAGAACATTTGACATCATCTTTACTTTGTGGGTGTGTAGAATCAAACTCTGTGAAGGCTTCCAAAAGACAAGTGCTTTGTTACCTCCACACCCCATTTCCCTTTGGACATTTTCTATTCCACAATATCTACCATATATTCAAGAGCTCATTTGCATTTTCAGTTTCTCATACCAGAGAAAAGATACAATTTAAAAAGAGGAAACAAAGCTCATGTATATAGGAGGCGGGGATTATAGCATGGTTGGGGGAATGGGAAAAATGAGAGTTAAATTGTGTCATATACTGATACAAATTCTCAATATTTTGTGTGATCCTGATGCATACATATAATGTACCAATAAAGATTCATATTGAAAAAAAGACAGGTGCTTTTCTTTTCCTGATTTTTCCTCTACATTATTATTTTTTAATTGAATTCTTTACTGGTACACATAACATTGGGGAATTTGTACCAGTATATGACACAAATTAATTCTCATTTTTACCCACATCTCTACCCACCCACACCTCCCCACCCCCTATATACAGTCTCCTTTATTTTCTTTCAGAATCATACTTATTCCTTCCCCTCATTACATTCCCACACCAAATTTTCCTCTACATTTTTTAAAAATATCTATACTTGGTCACAAATTCAAGCCTTCTCTCTTATTTTTTTTTAGTTTATTTTTATCTTTATTGGTACATTGTACATACACATCATGATCACACTCAATATTGGGAATTTGTACCAGTATATGACACAATTTAATTCTCATTTTTCCCCTACCCACCCCACAACCCTCCACCCCCTAAATACACACACTTTGGTGAATAATGGGGGTAAAGAAAAAAATGTGATGATAGTTTAAAAAGCGAAACAAATTCAACCCCTTCATGGATGTGATTCCCGAGCCATTGAACTACAAACCTTTGCCTCTTTTGTCCCCAAATCTTCGTGTTTTCTAAACTAAATACCCATCTTCTTGAGAGTGCCCTTCACAGACTCAGAATCAGTGTCTCTGACCTTCTCTCTGTCTGGTTTCCCGTGGTGCCAGGATGGAAGGGCAAATCCCAGAAGGCTGGAGGACAGGGAGCCCCGCCGTCCCGAGGCCCCATCTGCTCCCCGACATGGCAGCAGGCCGCGGCCCAGAGCGCACACGGCCCAACGCGAGGCAGCTGCTCCCGCGGACTGTCGCTGTTTCTCTCTCCGTCTCCCGCCCATCCTCTGCCCAGCCCTCTGCCTTCCGGCCTGTCCTCTGGGCCCGTGTGACTACTGGGTCACTAGTGAGCACACGCGTGTGCTTCCCCGAGCCCCCAGGCCACGGCAGTGCCATCCAGCGGGCTCCGCGTGGCCCTCGAGCTGCCCCCACTAATTCACTTTCATGTCCCCCAGGGTGTTTGATAAAGTTCCTGACCTGGTTCACGTGTGCGTGTCTTGCACACCCTCCAGTGGTGTGCGTGTGGGCAGGGGAGGCCTTTGGGAAGCGATTGGGTCTGTGGCGCGGTGCCCAGGGGCGGATCCGTCCTCTGGGGAGTTTGTCGATGACGCGTATCAGGAGAGGTCTGGGTGGGAGCCGCGGATCACGGTGGGCCCACACAGCCTATCTCTTCCCAGACTCCTTCACCCTGTCCTCTTCCACCACCACGGACTGAGCAGCTCCCGCCGGCCGTGCCCGCCCACCGTGCCACCCTGCTTTCCAGCCGGGGACTGTGGACTCAAACCCACTCAGAGCACGAGCCGCGGGGACCTTTTCCTTCGCGAGCCAGGTGTGGGTGCCAGGTGTTCTCTCTCCGGTAGGAGCAAAAGGGCCGGTGACAGGTGCGTCTGTGACGACTCTTGTCTTCTTTTCTTCCTTTTCCTCCAGCCGGTCAGTTATTCCTCAGGCCCTCCCGCAATTTCCATCTTACTATCTCCAGCCCTCCCTCCAGCCAGAAATCGGGCTGTTTCTCCAGATTTCTCCTCCTCAGGCCTCGCTTTTCCTATTCACCCAAGAAACAAGTTTATATGAATTGTGGGATACTGTTACAGTACCTAGTTTTTTGTTCCTCGCTTTCATCTTGCGTCCTGATCTTGCTCTTGAGTCCTCTGCATAGATAGGATGTCCCTGTGCATAAGAAGAGTTGCAAACGCTTTATTAGACAATGTATTGTGTCCCTCTGCCCCACCCGTAGATCACATTTTCTGACTGCATTGCTCCCAGGTGAGTTCCAGTGCCTTCTACAAAGTGTTCCTCCTTCTTTCTAATGACAATCATTTTTTCTTTCCATGGTGGGGGGAACTGGCAAATAGTTAATCCACCCTCTCTTGGACACATTCCTGTTTCTTACTTGACATTTCCTTGTCTAAACCCCAAAGGTGCTTGCCGAATGGGCTAGAAATATTGACACAGTGTATATCACCTCTCTACTTAGGCACTGAACATGGTACCCCACTAATTGTAAGTAACACTACATACTTCCACACTGTACCTCTAGACCTCTGTTACTCCTCTTTTAGCTGATTTGAAGTAATAATAGAACAACTATAATAACACAATGTACTATAAGAGTAAATCACATTATATATAATATCTATTTCTATCAGTGGTATTAGTTGTCCTGTTACTGATACATAAAACATGACATCCACAATGTAATGGATGAAAGGCTTGATTTGGCTAAGACTTCAGAGGTTCAGCTCATGACAGCTCCAAGTCAGGAACAACATGGCAGAGCAAGGAGGCTTAGTCAGGGGTGGCAGGGAGGCAGGGCCGAGAAATAATGACAAAAGAAGGGGCTGGGACCAGACACAGACCCCGAGGCCCGCCCACTGTGACTGAGTGAGCCACACCCAGGAAGTCACTGTCCTAATCTCCTAGGCAACTCCCGAGCCAGTCAAATTGATGGCTGAGCATAACTGCAAAAATACTAACAACATAAGTAAAATGAACATATATAAATGAGAGGTATTTTTGTTATGGTCCCTGCCAACTGATTCTGTAATAGCTGGCCTTGAGCTGGACTATGATACTCATTAATTTTTTAGAGAAATTGTTCATAATTACCCACATCAATTCACTGACTTCAGGCAGATTTCTTACTGTTTGTGAGCATTTCCTTTCATAGGTTAACTCTTTTGCAACAATAGTTAATTGCCTGTCTTGGTGCCTTAAAGTTTCTGAAGTACTGTGATCTTCTCCATGTTAGAATGCTCTATTTTTCTATTATCTTGTTCACTTTTTTAAAAAAAAATTTATCCTTGTTGGTACACTTTTTTGAGCAAATAAAAATATTTTGTTTATTTCTTAGAAAATAAGCAAATATTGTTAGAGAAAATCTATAAAAACAGTCAAAGAAAAAATGGTAGAAAGCACCTATAATTAATTTCACAAAGAGATAGCTGAATTATTCCTGTTATTTCTGCATATATATACAAATATACACACTCATTCATATATTGGTGTTGGGTGTACATGTACATGCAGATATTTTTACTATAATGAAGAACCTTTTTTATCTTACTTCCCAACTTGCTCTTTTTTTAAAAATTGCTTTTATTGGCACATTTTATATACATGTTATATTCACAATCAACAATGACTATTTGTACCAATACATATGACTTAATTCTCATTTTTAAATAAATGACACTATCTTATCCCACGAACCCAGTTATGTGTGTAAAATATGATACATTCAATCACATTTATTTTAGACTCAAGTCCAGGTTTTAGAAAGTATAAGGGACAAATCTCAATCTAGAATTCAGTTTTAGATCATTCTTGACCACTGTACATACATGTATCTGCAGCTCCCAATGAATTCATTCATTAGGTAATTATTGCAACGTATATTAATAAATAAGCAACTTTCTTGCTCAACTTCTATATTGACTATTAGAATATTTTTCATATATATATAAAACAGTGTCTATTTAAATTATCAGTACAATAAACTAGAATCACAATAAGATATGGCTTAAAGTTAAATGATACAAATTTCATAGTTAAGAATTCTAAAGCAAGGCCAAAAAGAGGAGTTTCCTTTGAGACATCTGAAAACCTGTCAAACCAAGCATCTGTGCAGCTATTACTACTAACAACATGAATAAGTTTACAATATAATGGCTTGCTGTTTCTTTTGATAGCATCATAGTTTTATATAAGTTCAATCTGTCCATCCCTATTCATTCACATTATCTAAATAATCTGTAAAAGAATACCTGCATGATAAATTTCTCATTACAGCCTTTCTTAATAAAGAGTTTTCAAAAGAAATAGTAAAGTCTTTGCATTATTAATGTATTCATCAGTTTTTGTCTGTCATTACGGTCATGCATTTTATGAGAAATGACACCAGTAAGTAGCTAAAAGTGGCTAAATGAGGCTGAGCCCACTCAATCCACTGACAACGGTCACACCAGTTAGTTGTAAGTGCAGAAGACAATGAGCAGAAGCTGGATGGTGATGAGCTGATAAAAACCAAATGGCTCAGGGGCCGGAGGGTTAGCTCAGTGGTTCCGGCACCGGCCTCGCAAGCGCAAGGTCCTGAGTTTGATCCCCGGTAACCACATATAATGCTGGGCGTGGAGACTCACACCCATCAATAATCAACACCGCATACCACAATGCCGGAGGGGGTGGCTCACGCCTGTCATCCCAGCACTCCAGAGGCAGAGACAGGAGGATTGCTGAGTTCGCGGCAGCTTGCCTGGGCACCGTAGTGAGCTCAGGGCCAGCCTGAACTACAACGCGAGACCCTGTCTCAAAAATCAAAAACAAAACAAAACAAAACAAAACAACCCGGCTCAGGCAGAAGAAGCATGATCATATGCATTTCAGGTCACATGTAGTAACTAAAGTGTTGCGAGACCATAGTGCTCTGTGCCACGACACATCACTGCTGAGAAGATGTGTAGCTGTGATGCAGTGTTAAGATTCCATCCATACTCAACAATCCGTACTGTTTGAATATTCAATTTTTTAAAAATTTAGAAGCTATGAACAATTGATATATTAAAACACCTTTCCTAATCTAAAATTTATGTTTCTTACATATTTTTGTTGTTGTTGTTGTTGTTGTTGTTGTTGTTTTGAGACAGGGTCTCGCTCTGTAGTTCAGGCTGGCCTTGAGCTCACTATGTAGCCCAGGCAAGCCTGGAACTCAGCAATCCTCCTGCCTCTGCCTCCCAAGTGCTGGGATGACAGGCGTGAGCCACCACGCCCGGCGCTGTGGTATGTGGTATTGATGGCTGGTAGGCATGAGTCACCATAACCAGAATTGTTGTATGTGGTTACTGAGATTGAACTCAGGACCTTGTGCTTGCCTGGCAGGTGCTGGAACCACTAAGCTAAATCTCCGGCCCTGTTTCTTATATTTTGCAGAAAGGTTCTGCACTAAAAATAAGAACATTTTCAATGCAAAATTTTCTTTGCCATTAGTTCATTCCATAAATATAGAAGCATTATACTGTATTGGTGTTTTATTTTTTAACTCCGAAGTGAGGGATTCTTAGAAAACAGTACATTTAAAATATTTAAGGAACACAGCTATTTTGCATATAGAATATTGTGCATGATTTAAAGAGAATAGGTGAAGGCCTGAATATTAGCACAGGACAAAAAATGAATTATTTTGCAAGTAGAGAGGAACATGAATTATTACTCATCTGGAAACCACTGGGTAATACCACTAAGTCTCCAAGGAACATTAACCTCTGAATTGTCATTTATTTGAGTTGTAAAAGAAATCAACTCAATTGCTAAAATGCTAAGCGGTATGAATTTTTAAAATTGCCTGTGAAACAGAAAAACTGCATGAGTCAATAGCATATTCTCTGGAGTTGGATGGGTTAATTCTTAACCCTCACAGGCAAAACATCACCCATGCTATGCCTCTGACCCCCCTACTAGAAATTTTAGACTACCCAGTCTGTCATTTCATGAACCTTCAGATTTCCCAGTGTTAACTCTTTATTTGTATCTGGGCAACACTGTCCTCTGGTTGACCGTAAACTTTTCTATTTGTAGATAAATTTAGGTAAGTTATGATTTTAACCTTTATGAGGGCTTCTCTTCATAGAGATAAGTCCAGCAGTTTTAGTCCTCAATACATTTTTGTGTGTTGTCCAAGTTCAGCTCTACAAGGGGATCAAATAAATCTTTGCAGAAATGTGGCTCTTCAAGGATAAGATAGATCTTTTTGCTTTGATGATTTCTGATAAGATGGCAAGTACATCGGTGCAGTTGAAAAGTGCAGTCACACGCCATCGGGCGCAGGCGTGCCCCGTTACGGGTGCCACGGTGGTGCTGGAGGAGACTGTGCTGCTTCCGAAGGGCGCTCCATCGTCCAGCGGCATGCGTGTACCGAGCAAGCGCTTCCTGGACCCCCGAGGCGCCGTGCGTCTGGACATCTGCCTGCTTTCTGGTCTTCTGCACGTCCCGACCACCTTTCCAAACACAGAAGGTGGGAACCACTGCCAGCGCGTGCTGCGTAATCACTGTGCGCACCAGCGCTTCCTTCCGCTAATCCCTCCTGCTAATTTTCTCAACAGGAAGGAGAAACGGTTGAAAGGATATTGGAACTAGGGGGAAACCTGGTAGAATAGTCACTGCACTCAGCGCTTTTTTGTGCCTTCCTCATTCCTGTGACTTATTGTAGTGTTTGGACTTTCTGCCCACCCAAGTGTCTCCCTGGGGTTCACCCTGTCTCTGTCCACCGGTTGCAAGGCAGATACTGAAACACCAACAGGGTTATTTAGAATGGATAGACCTCAAAGGCAAAATTTTCACAGAACTTACGGAATATTGTACCTTGCCACTAAGGTTACCATCTCAAAAGTTCCCAGGGCTAGGTAAGTACACTTAACACAAACTGTGTCAATATGCAGTCAGATGCTGAACCACCAGGGACCCTGTGGAGATCCAATAGAATTTCAACTCACCAACTTTGTTGATGCAGAATATTATAGGCTGAGTGTATGGATAAGAGACAGTTGTGTTTTTTCAATGTTTGGGCTAGAACAAAGTAGATATACTTCCAGTATTATAGACTTTCCAGTTTAAATGACATTTTTAAAAAAATTCCAAGAGCAACATGTTATTATTATATTAAATTTCTCATCAATCTTGAGTTTCAGAAGTATATACAATTATTGTGCTCAAAAAATTTGGAAGCAATGGATCCGAAACACATATCTTAAGGAAACAGACATTTTTTAATCTCTTCAGAGAAACAGCAAAAGTAGAGGGGATATTTGGTATAAAGTTACTTGCTTTGGACTCCAATAAGAACTAGTATCCATACTTGCTATCCAACAATCCATATTCTACTATGAAACTTAATTTCCTCCTTATCCAACTAGGATTTTTGAAATTGATCTTGGTATTGATTTGTTTTTGTAAATAAAGTTTTGCTAAAACATAGTCATGCTCAGCCATTGAATGATTTCATGAACGTGCATTCCTGCTCCAAGCTAGGCTTGAGTATTTTCTCTAGAGTTGACTAGTTGTCACGAAGACTATACGGAGCCTAATGTTTAAAATATTCACCTTTCGGCCTATTAGAGAGAGAGAGAGACTTACAAACTTCTGTTGTAGAATGTTAATTTGCTAAAAGGATGGATGAATTCATGATCTTATCTCAGAATGAATTTTAATTAAGATTTGAGCTCTGGAGCCTGATAACCTCCACTGGTTCCCTGTTTTAAATTTCTTTGCTGGGGGAAAGTATTGTCTTTTAAGGAGAAGAAAAGTTGGTGAGATAGACTATAGCATCGCACATTGAAGAGCAAAGAGAAGCTGAGCAAATGTATTTTTATATGCATAAGGTGAGTGCACTGTGGACATTCACAATAATTATGTATCAGTGTGTGTTATTATCGTGAAGAGCTTTTGGAGAAGAAATAGAACTGAATGACTTTTCTCTATTGACATAATGACGCTTGGGAACCTCGCATGACAGAGAAGGCTACTGCTCAGAAGGACTCAAACTGGGGTTTTCAGTGGCTATCTCTGGGCTCTGTCACAGTGATGTCTGAGTGCAGCATCATCTCTCATTTTCTACATTCACAGTAAAGAAGAAACAGGGTCATGAGAACCTGCACCTCTCACCAATGACAAGGAATATTCAAGGACAGCAAGCCATCCAGGTATGCGAATCCAGGGTTACATGGTAGACAAGGCCACCCATGTTAATACAGTTGAATTTGTACACAGTCTGATGAGAACAGGGAACACTTAGGTTATGTGCGAAAAGAAAAGGTCATATTCTGGTGGACAACTACCTGTAGTGCACAATGCTGAACTAATGCAGGTTATTTGCATGCACAGATCTAGTACCAAGGAGACGAAGAAGAATAATGCATGGAAAATAAGTCAACATAAAAATAAACAATCTAATTATTTATATTAATTTATGTTGATTTAACAAATACTACATTTTCATATTCACAATTCAGAATAAACTCATTGATTTCCAATAAACTCTATAATTTTAATGAATCACAGTCATTATTAGTATCAACTGCATAAGAAAATAAAGAGAAGACGGCTGGGGTCTGAACACAGGGAAGGCACTAATCCCTTCATTACTGTTATTTCCCATTTGTGAAAATCCAAAGAAATTCTTGACCGCAGAAGCTAAAATAAAGATTATTTGTTCAGTTACAAAGCCAGTTTTGGGCGTTGGCTGTGTCGCGGGATGTGAGGTTCCTGCGTCCCCGGCTCGGAAGAGCCTGGAAATCACCCCAGAGTGACTCCCCTGCCCGAGCACCATGTGTCATGAAAACCTTGCACTTCTCTGGCAGCTGGAGGAGGCCGTGGCAATATTCTTTTTACCAAATATTATACCAAAGGTGTAAAAGATGCTTTTGGAGAGTAACAGTAGATGCCATTGTAGCTATCCCATGAAAATCATTTTTTTTAAATTGAATTCTTTATTGGTACAATTTATGTACATCTCAAAATCACATATAACATTGGGGAATTTGTACCAGTATATGACACAAGTTAATTCTCATTTTACCCATATCCCTACCCACCCACACCTCTTCACCCCCTTTATACATGCTCTTTTATTTTCTTTCTGTATCATATTTATTCCATCCCCTCATCACACCCCCACGCCAAATTTCCATGAAAATCATTTTTAATTTGTCAAATACGTAGCTAAGGTCCCTCCTAGAACTTAAACATTATGCAGTCTTTTCTTCCTAACCTCCCACAGCTCGGTCAGATGTCTCCTCTTCCCTGCACTATTCTTGCTGGGAACATTTTGCCCCCGTCTTCCGCGGCAGAGTCCGGTGCCTCCTTCTGGGGTGGGCTCGGTTCTCGCTTTTCAGGGACAGCATGGTGACCTCACCACCCCAGCAGCACCGTGGGACCCTTGAGGGGACCACAGAATCGTGTCTGTTGTTTTTTTTTTTTTTTGCCTGTTTGTTTGTTGTTTTTTAATGCCCTTTATTTTTACCGCTCTAATCCCAGTGAAATTGTACTTCTTAAAGATAAAAGACATACAGATAGTTGTCCCATAGATTTACACTTTATTACAGATCTCATCGATGTCAGCCACAGGAACCTCTTTGGGTCTTCTTAGGCATTTTTTAGGAATGTCTTCACCCATACCAGAAGAGTTTTCCTGCTGGGCGGAGCTCTGGTTGACTGCATGCCTCAGGACTGTTAACTGTTTGTGACATACTAGTGTACATGGGGCGCACAGCCTAATATCACTGATTAAGTCAAGATGTACTTGTGCTCACTTCGGCAGCACATATACTAAAATTGGAAAGATGCACTTTTACTTAGTTTACCTTTACAAGACCCAGAATGAACTCCTGTTGTGTTCGTCATGTGATGAGCAGTTTCATGCAACCAAGATAACAAAATCCAGAGAGATTACAGACCAGATAATGCAGAGACCTTGCAATGAAAGCAGGAGCTTTGCATTATAGGTGAGGAAAACAACACCATCAGTTATTTTATTTAGTTCTTTGAATTATGAGTTGCTTGTAGGATTATCACATGTAACCTCAAAACCTCCATCAAACACAAACAAGCTGGAATACTTCTTCCAAATAAACAAAATGATAGCAGTAAAACCACCTAGGCCCTCTACTGAGTGGCAGATGAAATCTTGAGGCTCCAGGTAGCTCCAGATTACGATCTGGCTCCCTGGGGACATCTCACCAATCATTTCAGGGACTGGTGCCGTGATCAGCTGCCAGGTATTTTTGGACACCGTGATAAACTGAAAAAGTTAATTATTCTAGGAGTTATCATTTAAAAATGTCTTTTATTTCAAGAGGATATGAATACATATTTTTTCCAAATCTCTAAGTAATTTTCACTGGCAAAGGAAACTGTCTCATTCATGGTAGAACTGCCTCCTGATGAATTCTTCTATTTAATTTGTGCTAATATAAATCTCAAGATATTAGGTGTTCATATGAAATGTAAATTTCATTGAATAATTATAACACATTATTTCCAAGATATCATTATGTGTTTCTGTAGTTTATATTATGTTTGGAGCTGATTTTCTGAAATATAATAATTAATAGGGCCTAATATTGTGAATAATAATAGTGGTGATGATTAACACATTTAAATTCAAAAGTTTTCCTTAGGTGTCTGAGTTTGTAAAGACCACAGTGCAGTTTCTTGCCAGGCAAGGTGACTCATCCCTGTCATCCCACCAGTCCTGAGGCAGAGGCAGGAGGATTGCTGAGTTCAAAGCTTCCTTGCGCTACATATCACGCTCAGGGTCAGCTTGAACTACAAAGTGAGACCCTAGCTCAAAAAAAAAAAAAAAACCTTTTACAGTGCAGTCTCTGATCACAACTATGTGATGAACACCTGTCTCGTCCCTTAATCCACACCATATTTGTAAGGATTTGGCATTATGTTAGAAATTGTGCAAATTTCAACTGTCACCATAGTGACAGTTCTTCTCTTATTTTGGTGCAAAGAGAGAAGGTGCACACATCTTTAAGCCTAAACTGAGAAACATACCTTTTTGGAAAGGGAAATATAACAGAAATCAGAGAGCAAGAAAGAAAGGAAAGCAAAAGTCAAGGAAGAAAACAAAAAAGTAGTGTGGCAGACAAAGGATGAAAACAGAAAGATTCTCACAACCCAGTTTAATAAGTGTTTTGAAACTAGTGCTGGCATTTAAAACGGGAATTTATGACTTGATCAGTTTTGTAACTTGAAGATGTATCTTTTCCTAGTTTTTAATCTGTATAAGACAAAGTAAGTATTACTGTACACTTTATAGTTGCACAAATTGTTTCTAAATAGCTCTTAAATAGAACACTTGCAACAAACTACATAAAGAAACAAAAGCCCTCATTTCATGAAGTTAACTCCTGCGTAACGTGATTTAAAGTGCCCATCAATGTGAAAAACCTGATTTAAAAAACAAGAACTGTAAGTATTGGAGTGGAAATCTGGGCTGGGCTGTCCACACACAGATTGTTTCTGCAGCAGCAGCTTTCTGTCTGACAAGCGCGATTCATTTTGATATGACACCATATGCTTCCCACTCTTATTCCTGGCTAAGCAGAATGATGCCCATTGATCTGTTCCTTTTCATGTGAGTCATTGAAATAAGCTTCCTTGATATCCTGCGGAGGCACCTCCTCAGCCCACCAGCCCTTTGCTTGCGGACAGACCGCCGATTGTGACTCTGCTCGGTGGGTCTCACAAGGGAAGTTCTGATTTTATAAAAGAGAGGAGTGGAAAAAGGAGTGAGAAAAGAATCTGGTCATTTCATGAAACAAATACCTACATACATAAGATTCTTTTTTTTTGTGACCAGTGAGGATAAAAAAAGTCCCAAAGAAAGGAGACACCAGACCAGATTTTGTGGACATAAACTGTGAGTTCTTGGGCAAAATATCGTTGCCTAAATCATAAACGTGGATCCTCCGGGCACTAAAATGTCAACTTTCCTTGAGGATGTTGAGTGTAATTGCCATTTAAAGCCATCGGTGTGTTTGCCCGCTCACCCACTTCCTCGGCCAGCAGCGGGTGCGTGACTCCACCACGGGGTTTCCGTGACTGCCTGAAAGACCCCTTTTGCTCGGCTTGTAAATGACAGCATGACTGTAATAGTCTACTTTGATAACAAGGAAACAGAAAGTTTGGCTCACCAACCTGCAAGAACAAAATGAATCCTGACACAGGTCTAAAAATAAGAACATCTGTGTGCAGCAGGAAATAGTAATGATTTATGATGTCGACATCATTGAGCGATATGTTGTTCCACTTTGTGGTGATTTACAGCATTTAATGTACTATATAAATCGGCATAAACTGAGGTAATGCTCCCCCAAATTGCAATAAAAGAGAACAAAAATGCGGAATATAAATGTTTGGTTTCCTGTGTGAAAGTTTTGGTTTTTGAAAGGGGGATTCCTGTGGAAAGAGCAGAAAGGATCCAAACCCAAATGGCTCCCCAGGCGGCTCTGACGTTCCGCTGGTGTCAGCATCTGAGGGCGCAGGGAACGGGGACCCCGGGGTGTCTGGGGCGCACTCGCTCGCCTCCAGCCCTGCTGCCGAGTTCTCACGTCCAGCTTGAAAATCGTGTCTTTTCTGCAGCGTTCTGAAGCCCCTTGGATCCCCCGAGTTCATTCACATGTATTCGATTTCCTTGGCCAAGAATGCAATTTTGTTGTAGTTTACAAAACCAGATGGCAGGTTTTATATAAAACTGCTTCTGATCTTAAAAAAAAATCTACCTTTGAAATATTTCACTGGAATGAAAAGTTCTTGGAGAAAGTACCGCTGTCTTTGAAAGGTATTAATAGCAGAGACTGTGCTGTAGTCCGATGAAGGTGCCTGAATAGCCCCAAAGAGATCATCATTTTACAGCGTCCTGTTCAAACCAGCGTCGTAGATCACACGCAGGACAAGCGCCAGCCTCTCCAAGGGGAGTGGCCAGGAGCAGGAGCAACTGCGTTTTCCCTCAGTTATTATTATTTTTGTACAGGACAGGGGATCACATCTGAGGTCTTTGCACTGAGTTAAATCCCCTGATTATCGATTGATTGAGTGATTGACTTACTCATTGATAATTTTGAGGCAAGGTCTCTCTAATCCACTAAATTCCCTGGGCTAAGCTTGAACTTTTATTCCCTCAGCCTCAAGACGTTAAGTTTTATAAGCAACAGCTTGTCCACCGGCACACAAATGGATAAAATAAATCTGGCACACACACACACACATATACATACACTGTATATATTATATACATATATACATACATACATACATAAATAAATAAATAAATAAATAAAATATATATATATATAAAATCCAGTCATGAAAATGATAGAATTTTATCATTTGCAACAGTATGCATGAGACTAAAGGTCATTCTCCTAGCGCAAGTATGGCAGGGCAAAAAGAGAAATCCTGCACCACTCACAGAGGCGGGTTGTGCAGACGGTGATTTCTTAGTGTTCAGTGTAGGATGGTGGCTTTCAAGACTGGAGCGGATGTGGCGGCGTAAAGAAATCTGAACAGGAAGTCATGGGTACAGTGAGATGGAAACAGACGTCCTGTGGGCAGTTACGTGATGGGTGGACCCTAGTTATCTATTCTGTATTGCAAATTTCAAAAGGCGGGAAGTCAGGATTTTGTATCTTGTCACCTTAAAGAAAAGATAAACATTTCAGAGGCTCTGAAGGCCTAAGTTGCAGTTCTTTCTCATGAAGAGTTGGGAGCGGTTTGTGTCATGAACCAGCAACCTGTTTGCGTCAGCCAGAGTTGGTCGGGAACTGAAACCAAGCTAACAGGTGAATACACCAGTCCAGGAGAGGAAGTTCAGAACTTCGGCACCTTCACTGTAAGCAGCACAGGTGGCCGTGACCTTTGCAGGCACCTGTCCCATGTGACCACAATTCCTTAGTGTGTCTCTTGAGTCGCACTGAAGGGAATCAAGGCAGCTTAGTGAGACCAGGGCTGTACGTCCCGTCCTGTTACACAGGCCCAGGCAACAGCAAGCACGCCAGTTACAATAACACCTTTCAGCACTGTCTGGACTGGTATGAGCTCCCCGTGTTTAGGACAGCCCCAACCCCCTCCCTTTAATCTTCTTTTCCAAAAGAGGAAAGTGTCCCCAGAGCTCCTCTCGGCCAAAAGGCTCACGCTGTTGAGATGACCTGAAACCCGATCCTTTGTTCTCCACACAGCAGGTCTTAGACTGACGGTAGCAATGTGAGGAGAAAGAATATTACTAGATGTCTTAAGCTGGGACCAGCAAATCAATTTTCCAAAAAAGGAAATGAGTATTGCATCTGATAGAACAGAAACACAGGCCCTTGTCCATGTTCAAGCTACAGTTTACATTTTAAACACTCTGAGTATTTTGTATGCCATGTAACAACTTAAATAGACCTCCTTATCCACGAGACTGTGTCTAAACTTCCTTTCATGCTATTTTAATAGACTTCCCCCCTGAGACTTTGTTACACCATTATTTCTGAAGTTAATATTGTAATTGTATAGAAAATAGCTTAACATGCGTTTATACGTGTGAATAGTTATAATGATAGTTGACTTTTGAAAACTCTTGCACCTCATTGTTGATGACACTGCATATAAATTATTTGTAGCATTGAGAATAACTTTTATTACATTATCACTGGCAAATAATGTAGTGCTTGGGTCTTAAAGGTAACATGTAATCAACTTTTATAAAATCAGTGTATTTTCGTATAACTAAAACCTAATTTGCACAGAGAAATTTCCTCCCATCCAGAAAACCATCACTTGTCTTAACTAACTTCCTAATGGTACAGCTGTTTGAATAATATCAAGGTTAAAATGAAAACTCCTCAGTCCTCTAGCGCGTTTCATAGTATAACTTTACCCTTAGTGATTTACAAAGCAAACTAAGTAACTCCTCTTTTGCATTCAGTAGAAGACAATAGCATCACTATGACATTAGGAGCCAAAGCACAAAATTGAATTTGATGTGTGAACTACATGAAACATCACATTACAACTCATCTTTTATGGCATTATAGAGCTAAATTATTCCTGATTTTTATAGTACTCATTTGGTCTCTGGAAAAAGTCATATTTTTGTGCTTTTCTTTTTTCTCAGTCTGTCTTGTTTCTATCAAAGGCAGGAAGCTGCATGGCACAGGGAACAGATGCACTAAAATCAACAATTATCCAACTCAAACGCTAGAGGATTAACAGCTAGAGGTGCATTAAAAATCTAGAACAATTTGTGAAAGGTTAATAGTAAAACTGTGAGTGTTTTCCCTGTGTAGTTCTTTATGGCATAGGATAGATTATCCTCCATTGCCAGTAGTATAATATCAGTACAATGTTAGATTTTATATCAATCTGTATAAATATTATATTCTTAATTTTTAAGGCCTGAAAACCAATTACTACTCTATGTGGTTTGTCATAGGTCTCCTTGCCTTGAGTAAGTGTTTATATATATGATATTTATGTCTTAATATGGCAGGGAATTAATGAACTTTTAAATTTTTATTTTAGTTTTTATTACTTAGAATCTTGCAACATTGGTTCATTTAGTCTTCTATTTATTTACCTTAAATGTAATTTAAAACTCCTTTAAGGAAAAGGCAAAAAAAACCCCACAATTTTTATTATCACCTTTTTTCTTTCTCAGGCATCCCCTTTTCTGTGTTTGTGATATTACATAGAGAAGAGGATTTTCTGTTAATAAAGTCTTACAACATAGCGTTTTGCTAAGGAGATTTTATTTTTTATTCCTCTAAGATGAAATTTCTGTCATTGTAAAATATACTATTTCTCTTTAGGTATACGATACCACCATGAATATTCATGCAATTATTTTATGTATAAAAAAGCTTCTCATTATTTAAATGTTGCTTTTACTCCACCTTGCTACTCTCATTTTGTCTTAATGGTGAAAAAGATTCCAGATCATCTTAGGAACATTCACATCTTATATTTTAAAGATATGCTGAGCAAAGCTGCAGGACTTTGTCCGCATTTCTCACGCAGATCTTTATGGATCCGCGCACCAGGGAAAGCGCTCCTTGTGACGCAGGGCCAAGCGGAGTCAGCACCCCTTCTAGAGCAGGGAGCTGCCGAGACACAGCATGTGCCGCCATGCCAGGAAGCTTGTGCCACTCGCTGAATCTTGCTTACATCAGGGGTGATGGCCAGAGGGGGCGCTGAGACATTCATCAGACTATTTACTGTCCACATCCCGGAAAGTCAATTCAAGGCTCATTTAAAAAACTCTTATTTTCACATAGAGACATCTTGATTGTACAATTAAAAAAAACAATGAGTTAATAAACAAAGCTTGTTCTCTCATTATATATCTTCTTAATCTTCAGAATCTAGTGTAAGGTGTTGGGGTTCACAGGTGTAACGGCACCTAATTACATGAACTTAATTCTCTCTGCTGTTCTGGTCACAGAGTAAGCTGGACTGGACAAATTCAATGGTGAGGTTCGATTCTGACCGTACAGGGAAACGTGACTTAAAAATAGCCAGCTATCCCCCTGCTAGGGATATACCCAAAGGAATTTTAAAAACCACACTGGAAAGACACATGTACACCCTTGTTCATAGCAGCTCAGTGCGTGATAGCTCAGTCTTGGAAACAACCCAAACGCCCATCAACTGGAGACTGGATAAAGAAGATGTGTTTTTTTTTTATAAAATGGAATATTACTCTGCCATAAAGAATGACAAGATCGATCCATTTAGGTGCAAATGGAGACACCTGGAGGATATACTAATAAGTGAAATCAATAGATCACAGACAATTTCCGGATCTTCTGTTTGGCATGAACACCTGTAGATGCAAATGAGCTCTAGAAAATATGACAGCTTTTATAGAGTGGGAAATTTCCATAGGAAACTTGGTGTGGGAATGTGATGAGGGGAAGGAATAAATATGATACAGAAAGAAAATAAAAGAGCATGTATAAAGGGGGTCAGGAGGTGTGAGTGGGTAGGGATATGGGAAAAAATGAGAATTAACTCGTGTCTTATACTGGTACAAACTCCCCAATGTTATACGTGATTGTGAGATGTATATAAATTGTACCAATAAAGAATTCAATTAAAAAAATAGCCAGTGAGGCAATCAGTACCTCATACCACAGATGCCGGGCATGGTAGCTCAAGCCTGTCATCCCAGCACTTGGGAGGCAGAGGCAGGACTACATTGTGAGCTCAGGGCCTGGGCTACATCATGAGCTCTGGGCCAGCCTGCACTACAAAGTGAGACCCTGTCTAAAAAAAAAAAAAAAAAAAAAAAGGTTAAAAAAAAAAGCGCCAGTGAATGTATGACCAAGGTACTCTGTCAAAGCTTTCAGGGACCTGCTTCCCATGCAGAAGTAGGAAAAAAATCTGTGCTTAAGTTGCCGTATCAAAGTGACTGTGGATATTTTAATATGGAAAAATAATTTTAAATCAGTAGTGATTTCTTGCTGAAATACTGCATGGTCTTATGGCTTGTATTTGTATTCTGGTTTTGCACGGATTTCTTTCTCCCCCTTGACTTCGCTCCATTGGTGGAGAGTGTGAGATGTATATAAAATAGGAACATGTAAATCTTTGGTCCCAAATCTCAAATCTTTCAGGAGTATTTTTACCAAGATATTTTAGACAAAGTTGGCTTGGGCTGTGTCTTTAAAATATTTCTACAATTCTATCCCGGCTGTAGAATTTTTTCTTCACAGATAAAAAGGAAGAGAACCACATAGGTATGAGAACTGTAAAAGAGATACAAAATGTAGCCAGTGTCTTTGTTCCCCCAGCCAATCAGCTAGCGTCACGTGTCTTAGCTACCTCTTTGAGAGAAGAGCGTATCCAGGGAAAGGAGAAAGGTGGGTCTCAGTCTGTACCCACCCTGGAAAGTAAAGAAATCTAGCTATGCTGGGTCTTTGAAGAAACAGAAGAGAACTGCAAAGAGGTGGAGAAAGGA